>JAVJIF010027230.1:0-79216 GCA_038442645.1 Agave tequilana | reverse complement strand
CCGCCGCCCCCGCAGCCTCCTAGCGCCACCAGCACCCCAACGCAGCCACCCACACCACCGCCGCCGCCTAACGTCGCCAGCACCCTCAAACGCAACCACCACCACTCTCTCTCTCGCCGGCCGACCATCAGCGTCGTCGGAGCCTCGCGCGGCCACCACGCCACCGCCGGACCTGATCACCACCACAACATCGCCACCCCCACTTCCCTAAACCTCACAACCACTCTTTTCTTCCCTCTCACTTTCACTCCCTCCACCTTCATCACCGGAGCATCGTCAGAGCTACGGCCATCACCTGAGCCGCGCGCGCGTAGCCGGAGCACCACCACGCCCGCCTCAGCCGCGGCCAACAGCAGCTCGTGCTGCTGTTGTGGCCACAGATCACAGCGCGCGCAGCGCTGTGCAGGGAACAAACCAAACCCATAACGGGTTTGGTTACTACCCTGTCCGCGACCCGCAACCACAACCCGCTTCATTAAAAGGTAAAATTTCAAAACAGACCCTTAGAAATTAATACTATTGTGTTTATAACCCTGCAAATTCTCGGGTAACCTTGTGTACTTTCAAATTTTACAAAATAGACCCTGAGTCGTGCGTCGGACGATAAATTGATCAATTGACGTCGGAATCGCGCGTTCTTGGTCTCGTTGCGATCAGGACAGCGAGAACGTCTTGTCTAAGGCAGTGTTTCCCTGTATTCTTGTGATTTCTTCAATCATTTTTAAGTCGTATCTTTCCTATATTATGATTAGTCTGGATATTTGACCTGGATCTAGGTGTTGAGTAGGATATCAGAATAGGAACTTGGCCTATGGATGTTTGAGTGTGCATGTTACATAAAGATAGCCGGGATAACTGCATGTATTTCTATTATGTCCTACCGTTACATGTTACTGTGATTACGTACTGCCGTTACATGTTACTTTGATACGTCTGGTAGTGCTTCATGTTACACATGATAGTTGATTACATTATTTATGCCAGTTATTTGCTATAAACATGCACACTCATCTACATAACTATAGAATGCAGGCCGTAACACTTGGTTACTCTCTTTCTGTCACCTATTTCAGTTACCTCGTGTCTTGACTTGTCATCCTTAACTGAACTCACTTGGGGATGGGGAGACTGGATGATTGATCAGATCTCATTAGGTGGGTGTACTGGATCCATATTGTTCTCCCACTGCAGGGGATGGTAGTGCTACCTACCGATTGTATAGCTCCATGAGCTCCCGTTACTTGATTATTGTTCCCCTCTTAGCGGAGGGCCCTGGTCTTAGCATCCAGGGGTTTGATAAAGGCCGTGATCCCGGGTACGCACGGGATACACCCACCTGATCAGAACTCCTCGATTATTAAGTCTCGTATCACACATGTAGATCCTCCTAGACAATGTAGTGAAAAGTACTTCCCTGATGTTTTGATTATCGTCATCTTATTACACGTCTTGCTTCAGCCTTCTGCATATTTCACTATCTTATTTTTATTCTTCTTGCCTTTTCTTTGTACACTTGCTCGGTCGCATCTGAGACCCTGGGTTTGCTTACCCAGATATAGAGTCCGTGGTTATACCATCAGAGGAGGACGTGGAGTATCTAGACGGTTTGGCTGAGCAGCTGTAGGACAGTTCGTGAACTTGTTGTCTCTTCTTGAGTTCGCAGTATGTTTTATAGATGTACATATGTTTTTCTGTTTTTGTTACTGTATAATTATGCTGATGGACTCTGGTGTATTGTACTGTACTTTTGGTACTGTATTGACTGTGTTATGTACTCTTGTTACTTGTAATATATCAGCAACATTTTTACCATATAAGAAAACTTGTACAGATCTACAGTAGGCTTAACGTGTATACGTTGGGACGTTCTACTCGACGTGTACAGGTTACCGATCATGTCATGTACTCTATTTTGATCAGTGGGACGTGACAGTTGTTTTGCAATTCGGGTTGTATATACTCGGATAACGACGACATTGGATAAAGGTATAAAGATGAGGGTTTCCTTATTTGGATTATTCTTTTGACGTACTTATCTCGTGAAACCATAAACTGGGTTTGTACTGCTGGTATTGCTGTATTTGCTTTCATCGGGTTTTACTTTAGATTTTTGATTTTGTGATTATTATTATTATATTATAACCGTTTACATTCTGGCTTGCCATCTGTGTTCTATTCCATTGGTGTCCTGTTCTTATCATATTTTGTTATTCATGTTCCCTACTCGATATCACTAGCCATCTCTCTACATGCTCCTGTATGTATGTGCTCACGACACAGTTTTCAATGCATGTTTATGATTCGATTTATCGATACACGTGTGTTTATCTTTGCACGCCACTTGGCATTTGCAACACCACCTGTTGGTGAGTTCTTACTCCCCTGGATTCTCATGTCTAGATCTCAGAGTTTGGAGCTTATGGATTCTCCCGGTTGCTGATCAGAGATGCGCAGTGAAGCATGGATCATCGACTGACCGTCTGAAGCTCTACCCTTCCAGGCCTGAGTTTTCCCTCGTGACTCGTGAGTGCTTTTTGTACAGTCTATTATTGTATACCTCTTTGTATTCTTGCATTTTGCGCCACATCTGTGATGTAATATTATTGTAATATTGTGTGACACCATATGATAACTTTGTAATTGTACTCATATGTTAGAATGTATAATGCACCATGTACTTTCGTACTCTGATTCTTGACTGTACTGATGCTTAGCGTATACATGTGAGGGTATTTTCAACTTACGTATATACGTCGCAGTAACGTTCCATACCAGCGGGATCGGGACGTTACAGGGTGGTATCAGAGTCTAAGCTCTCACATCCACAGTACAGCTAGTCGGTAAATTAATGGTAATGAAATTTGCAACTAATATGTATGAGTCCTGATTATACACTCCAACTACAAGTGCAAATTTATCAATTTCTTCTTGATCGTTCATCCTTTAATTCCTGCATCTCTTCCATTTTTTCCTGTTCCGATTTTTGTAGTTTTATATCACGGACTCTGCTAGTCTCACCAATCGAGAGTCGTGTTTTAGCCATGCGAGCTTAACCAGGCGTGGCCTTGCTGCACCTTGACGCTTAACATTTTGTGATGTGTTACGCGCTGGCTTCGCTCCACCAACTGTGAGTCTCACAGAGCGTTAGCTCCGCTGTACCCTAGTATTTAGCGCCTAACGTTGTGCTACGCAATGGCCCCACCTAGGTCTCACTTCGCTCATGGCTAGTTTCGACAATGCTTAGCACTCTAATCTTGTTCCTCATATACCTGACTTGTTCTCATGGATTTAGTGAACCGGATTTTCTTTCTATGTCTGAACAACTTATTATAATCTTTACCGACGATCTATCCTGCCAACCTTGCGGGACTTGAGTATTCTCTAAGTATTTCATCTATGGTCGAGTTATCATTCAGATAACGATTGTTCTATATTCTTGGTTATGACTTTCAGAGTTATCGGCTCCTAGTATTGAGAACTCATTATTATCGGTTGTCCTTCATTTATGTATCTACGATCAGTTATCGGGTTTTCTTTATCTACGCTATTATGATCTATTTTCAGAATGACAGAGAACAGATATAATATCTAGTAATCTTATTACAGACTCTCTGCCGGTAACAGCTTCAGGCCACGTCAAGTCAGTATGACCTGAACATGTAAGTATCATATTCCTGGGGTCTCATCTATTTGAAGGGAGTAATCACCATCAATTTTAGCAGAATTCAAGCAGTAAAAGTTTAACCATATCTTAAGTCCGCTTGTTTCAAATTATTCAAAGTAAGCCACTCTATAGAAGTTCTGACAGATAATTATATGTGAAAGATAGTTCAACTACACGATATTTCAGTTATTATTGTGTCGGACAGAGACACAGAATTTAGATCGTCGTTCTGATAAAGTCTTCAGGGAAGTCTAGGGGCTCTTCTTAAGTTCAGCTTATCTTATTATTCTTAGATAGACCGACTCTGAGTTTACCGTTCAGTTGATTTGTGAACGTAACCTTAGTAAGTCATATCTTAATTGGTATAATCCTCGTCCCAATCTTTCCTGTGTTCATTTTCCCCTTATCAAAATTTCAAGGACGAAATTTTTTAAGGTGGATAGAATTTACACCCCGTTCCCGGAATACGTACTTAGTACGTATTCAGATTTTTTCAATCATATTTTTTGATATACTTTCTATAATTGTTTTTATTTGTGATTATTTATGCGATTGTTTTGCATTGGATCCCGATTGGTGGACTCGGAGTCAGTCATAGTCTAAGCCGGGGACCCGATTCTAGTGTATTACTCGGTTTGATCTTTTTGGTAGTCAGATTTGACCAGTTTCATTTCAAACATCATTTTCTAATATTTTAGATTTTTTTATAATTTTCTAGAATTTTTTGAATTAAATTATGAAATCTTTAAAACGGTATCGACCGGTGCCGCCAATCGATGCTCAGTTTTTTAATTTACAAATGGAGTTAAATTTTTAAAAACTGCTTTCACATTATTTCTCGGGATCATATTTTCTATCTCAAAGCATTTCTGGAGATTTTTCTGAATTTATTAGAAATCCACCAGTTTTGGTGTCGGCAAGTATCGTTGGTCGATTCCAGAATTTTAATCTACAAATGAAATTGAATTCTAAAATCCGCTTTCACATTATCTCTTAGAATCATATTTTCTACCTTAATGCATTTTTAGGAATTTTTCTGAAATTATCGAAGCTCGGCCAGCTTTGGCGTCGACTGGTATCGCTAGTAGATTTCAAGATTTTTAATTTGAAAATGAGATTTTATTTCTAAAAACTGATTTTATATTATTTCTCAGGGTGATGTTTTTTATCTCCAGATATTTTTGGAGATTTTTCTGAAATAGTCAATATTTACCGATATTATTATAATATTATTTATTTTTGAATTTTTCTCTATCTTCGTTCTTTCTTTTTCTTTTCCTTTTCTTTTCCCCCCAACAGCCGCCTGCACCCATCCCACATGGGCCACCAACCCTATTTAATACCCCTCACCTCACTCACTTCCCGCTCCCTCTTTCTCTTTTCCTTTTTTTTTTCTTTTTCTCTTTCCTTCCCTCCCTTCTTCTCTTTTTCTTCTTTTCTCTTCTCCCTGGCAACGACGACCAGACCGTCGTCTCCGCTGTTGTGGAGTGCCGCCGGAGCCGGGGTGTAGCCTCCGCCGCCTCTCCCTCTCTTCTTCTTCCCATTCTTCTTCTTCTTCTTTCTTTTTCTCTTTTCTTTATGCCTTTTCTTTCTTTTCTTTTCCTTTTTCTCCCCCACTCTCTTTCTTTCCCCCTCTGTGGTGACCGTCGGCGACTACTGGCCGGCCAGCCTCCTCCCCTCTATCTCCCTCCTCTGGATCTCTCTCTCTCCTCTCTCTTTTAGCTTCTCTCTCCACTCCCTCTCTCCTCTGGTCATAAATGCCGAGGGCCACCGCCGGCCACATTGGCTGGCTATTCGCCTGTCCTCTCTCCCCCTTATCTGTTTCTCTCTCTATCTCTTTGCGTTTCTCTCTACCCTCTCTCCCTCTCTTCTCTCTGTTGGACCGCCGACGGCCAGGACAACCACCTGGCCGGCCCCCAGAGGCTGGCCAGCCCTCTCTCTCCCTGTTTATCTTTTTCTCTCATGTCTCTCACTCTCTCTGGTTCTCTCTACCCGTCTAATTCTCTTTCTCTTTAGCTCTCCCCCTTCCCTTATTTTCTCTCTCTTCTTTATCTCTCCTCTCTTTTATTCTTTTTCTCTCTTAAATATATATATATATATATATATATATTACTATAATTTGGAGGCGTGCACGTGTTCCTGAGATTCTGGAGTTTCAGCGTTTTTTGAAGATTTAGGCGAGTGTTCTCGCCTTTTCTGGGTTTTCCCCGCTTCGACGGGTGATTATATTGCATTCGTGTAAATTATGTAATTTCTGGGACTTTATATGTGTATTGGTGTATTTGTATCGGTGTTGTGGACATGTAACCGATGTTGTGTTTGTACCAGTGTAGGTGTGTACTGTGGACATGGGTATTGTAGTAATGTAGTTAATACCTAAACTCATATACTGCACGTGATGTGCCTTAATATTGCTTATATCGTGCGTGCCCCCTTCGTGGTCGTTTAGCTTCCAGGCTCTCTACTCGGCCTCCTGGCCACTTAGCCTCCGGGCTTCTCCACTCCACGATAGTTTAGTTATTATCACGTTGATATGTATGCTCATGTGGTACTAACATCTCGTGCAGATATTATACCCAACTTTTGGACTGCGTTCAGCCTCCGGGCTTTCTATACCCAACCTTCGGGTTGCGTTCAGCCCCCGGGCTCTCATGCTCCGCCTGGTAAGCGAGCCTAGCGCTCAGCGCTATATCGCTAACTCTGTTCAAGTATAGTTACACCGCGAGTGATTATTGTACATTATCGTGACTTTGCCGCGAGCGGTAACTACACTGGGCATGATAGCGCTTAGCGCTGTGCGTTACCTTCACTCCAGCTTACTTAGCCTCGCTTGATTGTTCACTTATGTACTCGCTTATCTTTTTCCTGTCTTGCTCAGCCTCCTGTTTCACCGCTCTACGAATAGTTTAGTTACTACATGCTATATGCGTGTGTTTCGTACTAACACTTCTGCAGGTATCTACTTGGCCTCCCGGCCCCTCAGTCTTTACGGTTTTTCTCATTCACTTCCTCGAAAGAGGAGTGCGTTCAGACTGTCAAGTCTTTTAGCTACGCCTGGTAGGCGCATCTAGCGCTCAGCGCTTCACCGCTAACTCCGTTCGAGCGTAGTTACGCCGTGAGCGTGACTTCGCCACATGCGGTAGAACAACGTTCATACGCTCGCTCTGTCGTATGCGTTTAGCCGTGCCGCGAGCGGTAATCACGCCAAACGTGATGGCACATAGTGCTGAACATTAGCTCCGCTGCAGCTTGTTTAGCTACGCTTGTGTAACGCCCCGATCCTAAAGATACGGAGACGTTATGGCGACGTACATACGCGAGGTGAAAACACGCTCACGCGTACGTTAAGCCTCAGTACAGTACAATACCTCCATATAGATATGAGGTCCAGCATGAAAGCAGTACAAGAATACCTGCAGAAAGAGGTCAGCGATCATAACAGATATGAACAATAGGGACAAATAAGATAACGGAAATAAATTACTAAGATACCTAGGAATGGTCCCGATGAGGAATCTCTGATGTGACTCCAAGGTACTCTCGGATACTACGGTACGCGGATCTCCAATCTGGGCACGCAAACCCAGGGTCGTCAGAAAGCGACCTAGTGAGTGGTAAAATGAAGGAGGCAATAATACATACAAATATATAAACATGTCATCTTTTAATACCATCACTACCTAACCGTTTATTACCGGGTCATGTCTATAGTCGTCTAGTGGTGATGTGATAGAAGTCAACATGTAGGTAGACTTGTGCAATATGAACCACAATACTGTGTTGGGTATAAGCAATACTGATGTCTGCAAGGTATACATAAGACAGAAAGCATAATATATGCAATGCAGATATATGTGTCGTATGCTATGCAATGCAGAACATGCATCGTATGCCATCATAGAAATTATAACATATGCCAGGTAAAGTAATAAGTATACAGGTAACATGATATCGGATAAAGTAGCATAAATAGTAATAAGATAGCATACATGTACCAGGCATGTCATGTGATTTATACAATAGTAGCAGTCAGTACCACCTGGTATTACAATCACTCTCTTCCAGTATCCCATACCACTGGCAGTTCATACTGGAGCCCGCACTCCAGTCGAACCCATCCGGACATGGCCTACGGGTACCATTATCCAAACGAGAGAGTGACCAAATAACAAGTGTTCCCGATGTCACTATTGTGTATACTATTTTATTATGTTAATTGAAACCCATGGTCGAGGAGTTCTTATCGGGTGGATGTATCCCGTGCATACCCGGGATCACGGCCTTAAACAGACCCCTGGCTGCTGAGACCAGGCCAGCCCGCTAAGGCTGTAAACATGTAACGGGAACTCAATGAGCTAAAACAATAACGGGAAACGGGAGCTCATGAGTAATAACAGACGGTAGCCAGCACTACCCCGTCCCCTGCAGTGGGACAACAATATGGATCCAGTACATCACCCGATAAGATCTAATCAACCGTCAAGTCTCCCCCATACCCAAGTTATCATTATTATCTGATATGTCAAGTATACAATGTGACAAGAACAACTACTGTACATGATACGGGTAACATGATAACTGGACCAGAGCTCTGTTGATAGCGTAGAACAATATAACGGGAAACGGGAACAATATAACGGGAACAATATAACGGGAAACGGGAACAATAGATGTGGGATTCCACAGCTTGAGTGTACGCTTGTTTGCATGCCCGCTTGTCTATTTGTTAATTCAACTATTATTCTTTCCTTAATGATTGTGAAGAGTTTGAAACTATTACTTGTACTGTTTTCTAAAACTGTATCGTTTTTCTGTACTCGTACCGATCCCCTGTATATGTACCGTTTTCTTGTATTCGTACCGATCCCCTGTATCGTACTGTTTTTCCTGTATTGAAATATATGATAGTGATATCCACCATGCTATTACTTAACACTTGACCCCTGCATGTTATCACCAGACCCCTGCATGTTATCACCTGACACCTGTTGATATCACTTATTACCGACCACATGACACCTTACTGCTTGCCTTGTGATTATCATATTTCGGGAATCATGTCCTCCTATCACGTATTATATATGCAATGACTTGTATTTCTAGTATTTAAGTACTCCTGTAACTCCTGAACCTGCCGTACTCCTGTTATTCTCGTAAATATGATAATTACATAATGATAAGCTATAAAAAGGTCTACTTATACCGGGTAAGGGGAAAACTGATGTACTTCAAGTAGTGAATATGTTTACAGTGTTATTAGGTATGTTGTGCAACTTCAACTTTATGGCTACTTGAGGGCCCCCAGGTGTCCGAGAGGAGCGCTGACTCCCTACTCCTGTACATTCTTGAATGGGCATACAATAAGGCCCACCTCCTGTTGCCTAGCGGCAGGTTCCGGGTCAGCATCGGAATATCTTGGGCCGTGGTCTCGAGTATGTACAAGATCCACTGTAAACATAACACGTTAGTTTCATGATCAGTTTTCAATAACAACCTCGACTTACTCGTATATGGATGTATGTGGGATGCAACGTACGCCTGTACACATATTTAGATATGTGAGTCGGACGAGTAATAATAATAATAAAGTGCTAATCAATAATTCATTATTTTGTTTTGTAATTCAGGTTGTATATACTCGGATTACGGTGGCATGAGATAAAGGTATATAGATGAGAGTTTTTTGTTTGGATTATTCCTTCAACATACTTATCTCGTGAAACCGTAATATAAGTTTGTATTGCTGGTATTACCGTATTTATTTTTATCGGGTTTTACTTCAAATTTCTAGTTCAATGTAAAATTGGATTATTCCTTCAACATACTTATCTCGTGAAACTGTAATCTAAGTTTGTATTGCTGGTATTACCGTATTTATTTTTTATCGGGTTTTACTTCAAATTTCTAGTTCAATGTAAACTAAACACTAAAATTTGTCTGAAAAAGAAGGAAGAGAGCTCTTTTTGTTTCAAAATTGACAAAACAAATATCAAATCAAAACATATGGAATAAATTTCTTACTCTCTTCTTCTCTCGCTTAAAAAATCCAAAAAGCCCCTGGCATCTTAGGGCGCTATATATCATCTAAACCTAGAGCTCCAGCAATTAAAACGAAGGTCTTATCTAAAACTCTTCACTTTGCTTTCATCATTTAAACGTGCAAGGGTGACAATGTTAAAAAATGGTGATGTTGAAAGTAATAAGAAATGACCAATAAAGAACTGATGATGCCCTTAGAAATGACCAATTAAATTCCTCTCATGTTCATCTTCAATGCAAAAGGTACTGCGCTAATTTATCACCGCAACAAAGTTTCTCACTGCAGCAAAGCCTGAAAATGTATCTTACTGGCTACTGCAACTTGCTTCGATTGAATCCCATGCCAAGTAATGAACAGAGGGTATCCAATAACCCAAAAAAAAAAGGAAATGAAGAAGAAAGAGAAAATGCTAATGCTTTAAAAAAATAAAAAATAGGGGCTGTTCATAAAGTGTTTTGACTTTGTTAAATAGTCCAATCCTTTGAGCGAAAAAATACATATTTGATAAAGCAAACTTATGACCATGTCATTTCTATTTCAAGTCTCACCTACTCATGGTAGAAATATCCACTTGGTAGTGGAGAGAAGGTACATGCAAGAAGGAATATGCAAATAATATAAATTGCTCGGATACCTCTATCAACCACAAAAAATAATAAAAGAGAAAAAAAAAAACTAATTGTATCTCAGTGATATATTTTAAAGGTATAAATTTTGGTTGAATTGTCGAACTAGGATTTTCTTCAGGATTAAATTCCTCTCAAAGTTATAGAAGAATCTAGTGGGAGGAATTCTTTTGCTAGGGGAGCAATTTATTTTGTATTTTATTGATTTATAAGTTTTGTATTTTTCCCCTTAAAAGAGAGGGTAAATGCTCAGTTGCTAAATAATTTCAAGTGCATTCATTCATACCGAGTTTTGGTAAAATAACAAATTTATGATGGCCATATCTCTTCAAAGAGTCAAAAAAAAGTCTTTTACAGATATTCAATTTCAATCATTCATTAATATGATGGCGAAAGAATATTAAATTCTTAGCGCGATCGGATGCTTTGTTTTATTTTTTAATTTTCTCTTCAAGGTTCATAGTCTTGAGATACGTGTCTTAGCGTCATATAACTTCGGGTTCTATTTTATAAAATTTCAGATTCTATTAAATTATGACAACATGTTTATCTAAAAAGATAAATGTACGAATCAAGGTAAATTAAATTTCGACAAATATAGCCATAACGCTTCTCATCTATCAAGGATTAATTTTTGATCTTCCAAATTCATATAATAGATATAAAAAATCTAATCAAAACAATATTATTCTCAACTTATCTTCAAAGAGCATGTTAGATGGGAGACAGAGATAAAATCAAAGAATGGTAAAGTATATTGAGTATATCAAATAGAATATAATGAAACTCATTTTAAAGGCTAACTAATATGTCCAAAAGATAGACAAAATAAATTCAAAATCAATACTCATATTATTCTTTTAGATAAAAAGAATGAGATTTTAGACTTATCTTGTTGGAGAGAAAATCACTGCATTACCTGCGATCAATATAGAGAAAAAATTGAACCTAGAGTGCCTTCTTAAAATCGTTGATTAGAAGAATTAATTTTGCATGCGCGTGATCAATGTGAGAGGAAACAAATTTGAAAGTCTCTTATCAAGAACAATATATGATATTAGTTTATAAATATTAATGAGAAAAATGTAAACGCTACTTCTCTTGTTTTTACACGAGAAGACAAAAAAGTTCTCTACACTTGCAGAGATAACCATTCGGGAACTTATCTGATCGTTTTTAAATGTCTCTCTTCTGGCAAATAAGAAGATAATTGATTGTTCATGTAAAAAAAAAAAATATGACGAAGAAATCAATAAATAAGTTTCTAAAAAAATGTTAGAAATAAAATTAAATAAATCTGAAATAAATAATGAAAAAAAAAGATGAGAATTATAGAACCGAGCTGGTTTATAAGGCATGTAATTAATACCTCTAGAAACCTATCCAAGCCTCGTGCAAGCGAAAGAGATTTCATTCAGCATAATACTCTCAAGACCAGTGATCCTCTGTTGCTTAGAGTGCTCGTATTGATAAGATAATGAGAAATTTGGAGGATGAGATAAATAATAAATTAACAAGTTTACATATAAGAATAGAGAAAAATCTTCTTTCTTATATCTTTCAATCATTTGACATCTATTTATAGATATACACGAATGGACGTAAGTTACAAGCTCCTACATGAGATGGAGATGTAAGAACCCCTTAATCACAAGTATAATAGGAGTAATGTTGCATAGCGGAGCAAGGTTACACGGTGAGAGTGAGAGTAATGACGAAGATTTACAGTATATATAATAATAATGAGCGTGTAAGTACATCCATGTTAATCATTATTATCATTAATCTAAGGATAAAAAGAATCCCGCCTCCTCTTCCATGCCCAACCCAAAACACCAACCACCCATTTCATTGCACGTGTCATCTCCTCGTCACCCCACCGGATCAAAATATTAAAATTCACTAACAAACACCAAATACCATAAACTTCCTGAAGAAGAAAAAAAAAAAAAAAAAAAAAAAAACACCCACACCCAATTCACAAAGGGAGAGGACAACCACCCCACCCGCACACCCACCCGCACAGAGAGAGAGAGAGAGAGAGAGAGAGAGAGAGCGCAGCGCCAACCCAAACCAATTAGCCAAAACCCAAACGGGCTCCGCGTCCCAATTATTTTTATCGCCCCAAACCCTAACCATAAAACGCCACCCTCTTTAAAATCACAATCGCACCCCGGTCCATCTCTTCCCCCGTCAACTCTCCGCTCCCCCAAAACCCTAGCCACCATCTCCATAGTCCGCCTCAATCTCAATCGTCAATGGAGCAACAGCTGGCGGCGATCTTGGGGCAGGACCCCGCCCCGTTCCAGGCCCTAGTCTCGCAACTGATGGCCACCGCCAACGACCAGCGATCGCATGCCGAGTCCATCTTCAACTACGTCCGCGACCATCACCCCGATAACCTCGCCCTCAAGCTCGCCGAGCTTCTCCACGCCTCCCCACTCGTCGAGATCCGCGGCATGTGCGCCATCCTCCTCCGCAAGCAGCTCACTGCCTCCTCATCCGGCGACTCGACGCCCTCCTATCTCTGGCCCCGCCTATCTCCCCCGACCCAAGCGCAGGTCAAGGCCACGCTTTTATCGTCCGTACAGCGAGAAGACGTGAAGACGATATCGAAGAAGCTGTGCGACACGGTCTCCGAGCTTGCTTCCAGTCTCTTGCCGGAGAATGCTTGGCCGGAGCTTCTCCCTTTCATGTTCCAGGCAGTGACCTCGGATTCGCCGAGGCTTCAGGAGTACTCTCTATTGATCTTCTCGCAGCTGGCTCAGTATATTGGGGACACGCTGGTGCCACATCTTGCTACGCTGCACGGAGTGTTCCTTCAGTCGCTGACGCACTCGACCTCTGCCGATGTACGGATCGCTTCACTCGGGGCTTCAATTAACTTTATTCAGTGCCTGACATCGGCTTCGGATAGAGATAAGTTCCAGGATCTGTTGCCAGCGATGATGAGGACATTGACCGAGTCGCTGAACTCTGGGCAGGAGGCCACTGCACAAGAAGCACTGGAGTTGATGATCGAGCTAGCGGGGACTGAGCCAAGATTCTTGAGGAGGCAGCTGCCGGATGTGATTGGGGCGATGCTGCAGATTGCGGAGGCCAACGGGTTGGAAGAAGGGACGAGACACCTGGCAGTGGAGTTTGTGATCACCCTGGCGGAGGCAAGGGAGAGGGCGCCCGTATGATGAGGAAGCTGCCACAGTTCATCGGGAGGTTGTTTGCTGTGCTGATGAAGATGTTGTTGGATATAGAGGATGAGCCTGCCTGGCATACTGCCGAGGCCGAGGACGAGGATGCGGGGAGACGAGTAATTACAGTGTGGGGCAGGAATGTTTGGACAGGCTCTCGATTGCCCTCGGAGGGAATACAATTGTTCCTGTTGTGTCGGAGTTACTTCCGGCTTACCTTGCTGCTCCCGAGTGGCAGAAGCATCATGCAGCTTTGATCACTCTTGCCCCCAGATAGCAGAAGGTTGCTCTAAGGTAATCATGAGTGTGAGTTGATTATGATTGAGAATTTGGTGGAACTTTTTTTTCTCCCCTGTTGAGACTGAGATATACTGTATGTTGTGTTTGTTATGCAGGTGATGATTAAGAATTTGGAACAAGTGGTCAACATGGTGTTGAACTCATTTCAAGATCCACACCCGAGAGTTAGATGGGCCGCAATCAATGCTATTGGGCAGCTTTCCACAGATTTGGCCCAGATTTGCAAATGCAGTACCACCAGAGGGTGCTACCTGCTTTGGCATCTGCTATGGATGATTTCCAGAACCCCCGTGTGCAGGCAAGTAGAATTCATTTTGTTTTATACTAGTGTGGAGGCAAGTAGACTTCTATGGATTCTTTCATAGAATTCTTATGATAGGGATAATTATTACTGATGATTTCAATGCATAGTTGTTTATACTAATGTAGTGTATTATGTGGGGCAGGTGTATTCTATGCTGGTTTCCCTCCTGATATTAGTTGGACTATGATATAGCTTTTCAGATATCTTAACTGACTTGTCCTGTTTCTATGACATATTCTGCATATCTTGTGTACAATGAGGAAGAAACCATGTAGTTCATAAAAAGTTGGAAGCAGTATAGTTGTAACTGTATTTTATCTCTTAGTAATTTAGATATGATTCACCAAATACGATGATTGTATTGTCAATCATAGGTTGAACAAGAAAGTGAGACACTTACTAATTTAACATTAAAGTTCTAGAAGAAATTGAGACAGTTACTAATTTAACATTAAAGTTCTAGTTACTAGAGCCATATGCTCAGATATTGTATGGCGTAAATATAGATTGTCATTTGCATTTCCACATCAAAATTGGCCAGCTGTAGAAAGTAATATATTCAGAAGAATAAAAACTAGTTTCCTTTCTAATAATGTGAAACAAGGAAATTCAGTAGTCTGTATGTACGATCTAAGTCTGAGCTAAATAGCGGCTGGGTGCATTTTAGGTAAATGTTTAATCCACAGTGGGGGAACCTCTTTGTTAAAACTTAAACATTGACAATTCCCCCCCAGCGGGCAGTTAAACTAAACATCAGTCTGACTGAAGTTGCGTGTTCGATGTTGACATGATGGGAGCTTATCAAGTAATATTAAGCAAGGGAAAATCTGATGTGTTGCTTAAGCTGTGTCCGTGAAGGAGCAACGTGCCTAAAATTCTTCACAAGAATCACAACCAAAAAACAAAAGAATCTAAATGAGATAGTTGCAAAGGCAAAGAGCTTACTATAAGCCACATAGATTCATATGAATCTCACGTATGAGCCAAAGAGCCAAATGAAATTGGATGCCTAATGCGTGGGATGCCACAAAACAAGAAACAAATATAATTGCAAAGTATTTAGTAATATTGTCTCGAAAACATAGATAACTTGAAGTACCTAAAAACTGTATGGAGAACTGAAAAATCTACAAATAGAATTTAAGTATTTAAGTTACCAATGATTTGAACGATATACCATGTTGTCAGAGATTTCATTTCGGCACTTAAATTAATATATAATTCTCTCTATAAATGTGTTTGCTCATGAAACATGTCATTTCTAATCAATTATTTAAAATTTGTAAATTTCTTTGATTATCATACAAGCGAAGTGAGAGTTAATATTGGATAGGACAACTGAGTAATAATTACTATCCAAATGCATTTAATTTTCTTCCTTTCAAGATAAAAATGTTTAGGGAGAAAGAAAATAAGTTCCAAAAGTTGTTTATAAGGATAGATTAACCCTTGCATCTCTTGTTTAAGTTTTGTATGACTTTCAAGTACGTCTTTACGTTGTCGGAATTTGTAGTTACTAAATAATTGCTCATACTATATTCTGTCCTCCTATTGGTCCCTCAAGTTGAAAGCGAATATTGGCGATATCAAGGATTGAAGAATTGAAGTTTTATGTTTCATGTATACAAAAACGCGGGGAAATGGTCTGTGGGGCCATTTGGGAGCCATGCACTATATCCACAACTAGTCGAACAAGACTTTCTGGTTCTTCAAATCCAAGTTGATCTAGGTTAAGTATTGGCAAGATCTAACTTATACTTCTGTAGTGATTTCATTTAGAAATTTCTCTTTCGATTTGACTTCAGAAGTCTTGAATTCTCAGTTTTAAACCCAAAAATAATTAACTAACATGATTGGAAAATGAATTTACTGGTTTAATGACACGATAAGCAGTCTGAAGAGGTGGTATGCAATATGAGCTTAAGAGTTTTCTGTACCAAAACATTTTCACTTTATAGGTTGATAACAAGTAGCAACAACAAAACCTTTTATCTCAATTCTTGTGGGTAGGGTTTATTATATAATTGGTAAAAACGATGATGGATACCCTTGATTGGCTTCACCAATATGACACGTGGGTGCTTGCATAGTATTTTTTGCAAATCCCCCTTTAGCACTTGGACTTCTCGCTAATAAGCAGGTGGGCGGCATCTTCGGTACTGATTCCAGTCTCCAATTTGTTGTGATGGTCATGTTCAGGAGCATCCCCTCACTGTTCTTTTTTTCTACTTTCCGTTACGCTTTCACGGTCCTCTCCTGTAGAGATTCAACAAAAGTTGCTTGGCTCAGTGTTATGTAGTTTGTATCTAAGTCATCTAAGTTGAGCATTGCGCGGTCTTATTTGCTTCAAGAGTTTATTATAAATCTCGCATATCTTGCATTTTCAATGTGTAACTCTAAATGACAGAGAAATCTCTGCACATGAAGTTGCCAATTTGTTCTCCACAAGCTGGCTGTTTCTTTTCTTTGGATTAGACATGAGATCTTTCTGAAGCAGCTGCCAGGCTAAGCGATTTTTTGATGTTCTACTGATATGAAATATTCATCCCATTACGGAATCTATCGTTTTCTTTTTCTCTCTTTTCCCATTAGAGACACCCTTCTTTTAACATAACAACAATATGATTGCTCTATCTTGTTTCCCTCTGATTCCACGTTGCCAAAGTCTCTCCCTTGCAGGGCATTTTTGTCGGTAGGGATTGCATGCTAATGGGAAATGCTTATTTTGGCGTCTGTAGTAATGATTGCTGGTTTTATTCTTGTGTTCATGAATCACTCTGTAATTATCTTCCTGTGTGGTGGAGTCTTGCACAACACAAACACACACACACGCACACGCACACAAAGCAAAATTCATATTACGTTTCTGTAAGTATTTATGTGATCCATATTTTGTTATCCAGGCTTTCCAATCTTGCTCTCTTTGAATATAACGTGCTAGAATATATCTGATGAATATGTGGTTTAACTTAATTTTATTTTTTTTGAAGTTGGTATTCTGTTTGTTGGCGATATCTCTATTGAGCTTGCATTCAATGATTCTACAGGCACATGCTGCTTCAGCTGTCCTCAATTTCAGCGAAAACTGCACACCAGATATTTTGACACCATACTTAGATGGAATCGTTAGTAAATTACTTGTACTGCTACAGGTATACAGTTGAATTTATCATTTACTCTCGTGTCTTGTCAAATCGCTTTTTGTTCATTTGGAGGATAGGTTCCAGAAAAGTATCTGACATATAACAAAAATGTTCTTCAGAATGGTAAGCAGATGGTTCAAGAAGGAGCTTTAACGGCTTTGGCATCTGTTGCAGATTCATCTCAGGTACTGGATTTAACAGACTACAGATCAGATTGTTCATTTACCTTTTTTTTTTTCTCTTCATATTGGCTTCTTTTCATGTGGCATATTTGTGCAGGAGCACTTCCAAAAGTACTATGATGCTGTCATGCCTTATTTGAAAGCTATTTTGATGAACGCTACTGACAAGTCAAATCGTATGCTTCGTGCCAAATCCATGGAGTGCATTAGTTTGGTTGGCATGGCTGTGGGAAAGGAGAAGTTCAGGGATGATGCAAAACAGGTAACGTATTGTCTGTTCTTATTCAGAACTGCTCGTGCAATTTCCATTTTCAAAAAATGTCTAAGATGCAATATTAGATCCTAATTGGTCTCTGATGTTGGTAGTTTTGGTCTGTATATACTTGCATATACCTGCAGCTGTTTTTTTTTGTATGTATCTGCAACCATTTTTTGTGTAAATCTGTGAGGTTGAGTCTGATCCCTGTATCAACTACTATTAGCTGTCTTGGACAAAAGTATGCTATAGGCCATCCTTTTATTAACGGTTTGGTTCTGACATGGAAATTGAATTCTTAAAAGCTAAAAACTTAAAGAAGGGTGATTGACATCTGCTTTTCTTAAATCCTTTCTGTTGTTTTAGAAATTTTGTTGTACGAGCGGGTTTGTTCAACATATCAATGTTATTCATCTTTCTTGCTTTCTTTTCTGGATAGGTTATGGAAGTGCTGATGTCACTACAAGGATCTCAAATGGAGACAGACGATCCAATAACAAGCTACATGCTACAAGTATTTTTCTGTTGCTATTTTTTTTTTTTTACATTTATTATGTATACTTCTTTTTTTCTTTTCCCTTGTTTTGATTTCTTAATCTTTGTAATAGGCATGGGCTAGACTTTGCAAGTGCTTAGGTCAAGATTTTCTTCCGTATATGAGTGTTGTTATGCCTCCGCTGCTCCAGTCTGCTCAGCTCAAACCAGATGTGACCATAACTTCTGCGGATTCTGATGATGATATAGATGAATCAGATGATGAGAGGTTTGTTTTCAATAGAAAACTCTTAATATTTCACAAGAGATTCTTGATAAATCTATTGTAGTATACTGATGTTCTTTTCTGATTTCATGAACATCTTAAGTTTCTAGCATTGACAAGTTATGTTGCCTGTCTTGCTGCATTTGACCTCGAACAATGTAGGTGCTTTGCATTCAAATTGTTGCTACTGCTTTGTGATTATATCTTTTCTTTTATCCTTTCCCGATATTATCACATACTATGTGATAATATATTTGTCTCTCCCTAGTGATCTTAGTACTAAACAGTGATGCATTTGACAACAATATTTTGTTTGATTTAGTAGTTTTTTGGTTGGTTGGAGTCAAACTGCTGCAATTTGTTATGGTCGGTTTCTTGTTTAAATCAGTATCTATTGCTTTCAGTTATATTGATCTTTTCTTTTATATTTTTGACAGAAGCATGAATTATAAAATAATTATATAGAATCAGAGGTAAGTCAGGCACACTATGCACAACAAAAACCATCTATAAACATGAATTTTTTATTTTTTTTGGCTATGATTGCTGCGACACTAGAAGGATTTGAATGTAACAATTCTTTCAGTTAGCGTCAGAAAGAAACTTTGATAGAGCCCTCGCGTCATTGCAATGCCTAACCTTGAACATTCGATAGTTGAAAAAGAAGTGTACATGCATGCCATCTGTTGACGTACATGAATAAAGTTTGTTTCTATTGATGTGGATGCTTTGCTCTATTGGTGGTTGATGTAAACCTAGAATTACTTCATCTTCAATTTTAACTACAAAACATCCATGCACTAGACATTATGGGTTTTCTCCCAATAAAATGGGACAAATCAGTTTTCATGCCTTCTCATTCAATGGCACCAATAAGAACTTTAATAGATCAATTCTATAAACTCGAGAGTATCTCATGCGGATATCTCTTTCCATACTTTAGTTTCTGAAATTCTGTACTTCAAAAGTCTACCTTGATTGTTATTTCTCTAAAATTCTCGTTGAATGGTTTTTTGTCATGCAAAATATCATTGAACCGCTATAGACCTGCAAAAGGTCAATTGGGTATTCCATACCTACAAGACTTAATGTACATGGTTGTGATGCAGTATTGAGACCATCACTCTTGGGGATAAAAGGATCGGTATTAGAACCAGTGTCTTGGAGGAGAAAGCCACAGCATGCAACATGCTTTGCTGTTATGCTGATGAGCTCAAGGAGGGTTTCTACCCATGGATCGATCAGGTTGGTCATGATCAGTAGGTTTCCTTGCTACATCTGGTCGTATAACATAGTGGCGATATGCAAATGTCATCAACTCTCTTGCCAAAAGAAATAATCCTTTTTCTTAATATTAAATGTAGGTTGCTCCTACTTTGGTGCCTCTTCTTAAATTTTATTTCCATGAAGAAGTTAGGAAGGCTGCAGTTTCAGGTATGGTTTATGTTTTTGAAATTCTTTCCTTCCTAATATTATGCATTTTTAAGGCTTTAAAGAACGCGTTTTGACTCCAGCAATGCCGGAGCTATTGCGTTCTGCTAAGTTGGCAGTAGAAAAGGGGCAAGCTCAAGGTCGCGATGAATCTTATGTGAAACAATTATCTGACTACATAATTCCAGCTCTGGTTGAAGCTTTGCACAAGGTCACTCGAATTATTTTTATCTAACGATGTTCTATTCAACTTCTGTGTTTTTCGATATTTCTAATGTGAAACTGAAATTATTTGAACCTTATCTTCTGTAGGAACCTGAGACGGAAATTTGTGCAAGCATGTTGGATTCGTTAAATGAATGCATACAGGTTCAGTTCCTTAGCTTGTTAATTCTTTATCGCAAATTATTTCTGTATTTCAGCATTTTGCGTACTCTTACCAAGATCTTTTATACTGGTTAGCTTTTGGATTTAATGTTAAACTCTGTGAATGCATGTTTATTATCTATTGCTTAATGGACAAGAAAGTACTCTTGTTTGAATCAAATTTGAATTTAAGCTGGTGCTCGAAGCTACTTTACGATCTTGTGGTGTCTTACCTGGATATATTGTTTAACAACAAGTCAGACACCTGCCTATTGTCGTACTACGGGTGTACTGTAAAATTTTCAGTATTAAAGAGTTTGCAATACAGGTAGAAATTTTACTTTGCAACTCTGGGGTGGTGGTGTCTTTGGACTTGGTTGACTTTGTTTAATGACAAGAATGGATTGAATGGTATTGGTCCTTTTGGAAACTTTTTAGCTAGAAATTTTAGTTTTAAAAGCAGTTTGTTTAGGCACCTTATTAGGTTTCTCACTCTTTTACGTTCGGACGGAAGGCAAACTGCAAATTGGGATTTTTTTTTTTTTTTTTTTTTTTTGAGATTGGAGCATGGTGGGGAGGTGTATAACGACATGGTAAACATCATGAATTTTTGTACATGCTTTGCTCTTTCCTATCTAGTTTTTTTTATCATGGGATGTGGTTGCTGTTTCAATTGGATGACCATTGGGTTTGCACTTGCTCGAACATGTGTTAGCCTTACTCAGTTCTTGTAAGTTCTGCTAGGATAACTTTGGGTTATGATCATTCATGAGAGCTTGTTGAGAAGGTTGTAGAATTCTATACTGAATAAATATACCTTTAGCTCCAGTAAAATATTTCTTAGCCTCGGTTGATGAGGGATGCATAAGTGTTTGTTGTTGTAAAGAGGCATTGGGCTTTTACAGGGACATGGTTCTGTACTTTCTGATCTTTAGAACTGTTAATACCGTAAAGAAGTATGTAGGTTTAAATAAGCAAACACACAAGTTTTGTTACCATGGGCTTTGACTTGCTGGGCTCTGAGGTTGCCGAGGAGCATCTCGTTTTAAAGAAAAATAACATACGGTCATTTGCTAAAAAAGGTCACATTACTTATTCATGTTACAAAAATATTAGGTCAGTCATCATGTAGATTTTGGTTCATTGATGGTAAGAAGTTGCACTGGGATGCCTTGACTTAACTGGTGGTTTAGGAGGTTAATGATCAACTTTGGTATCTTGAATATAGGATATTGGCATCTTGTGCTTCTTTCTTAACTTGCACGGCATCCAGAATTTTGGCATGCTGCCTTCCTTGTACGGCTTCCTGACAAGACAAAAGAGTTGCATGGTTTTGTAGTTAATGTGTTTTTCACATTTTCCCCCTTTTATGTTTGTCAGTTTGATTTGGTTCAGTGTGTTTAGACATGGATAGCTCTGCACAGGCTCAATCTTAACAAGTAGAAACCAGTAAATTAAATCATGTATAGCAGTATAGGCGTTATGTTTGCTCAGTAATTGTTATTCTTTAAAATTTAAATCTGCAATACATTTATAACAGAGCCATAATTTGTGTGATAGTTTTTAGACATGCGCAAGATCGGTTTGTTGTCCACCTATGAGCTGTAAGACAGTAGTTTGAGCAGCTAGGACTAGGGGATGGCATAAATGAAAACAAATAGAGGCAGTAGAAAAGGATATGATACTTATTAAATTTAGCACCGGGCAGGAACTCAGGGTCAGCACATACATTTGCTATGGACTATCTAGGGTTTTAATCTGTCAATTTTTCCAATGGCATATGGAAAATCTAACTGTAATTCAACTCATAGAATTATCTTGTTATACCTTAAGAATCAACTGTAGAAATCAATCTTTACAACAGGTTCTCTTGGCGATAAAATAGTTGTCAATTTGGACTAAAGAAGTCAGATGTTTATATCTTAACTTCGCGAGGCCAGAAATTTTTGGTTCCTTCATAGATGTTGTGGGTTTGGATGAGCACAACTGGTGTTACATGTGATATTCATTTCTTTTCTTTCTTTTTGAGATAAACTGGTTTTATAGAATTTGGCGATAATGCACAATAGGGTTTGAACTTGAGTTCACTCACGACATATATTTGACTTGGCTGCCATGTTGGACAGTTCTGGTTATCATATGCTAGATAAATGATGAGAGGGAGGTGACCTTATATGAGCTTTTTAGGTTCAGATCTTAAAATTAACCATGCTGCACTTTCCTGTTCGTTAAAGACCTGGTGGGTATTGACAGGTATAACTGGTATTGTACATGCTTCTTTAGAGATAAACAAGTACTGTAGAAGTTGGCTAGATGGCGCGCAACAAGGGATTCTGTTTGAATGAAAATGTCAGCTAAGCTTGTCATGTGCACTTAAATTTGGCTTCTATGTCACACCCTTATCGTATGCCGGATGAATTGTCCATAACAGAAAACCCTTCATTTCCTACTAACATTCAAGGAGCTCGTTTGTTGTCCATTTGATCCATTTGATATTTATTGTTGTTCATTTTTAGTAATATTTGTTTTTGGCTGTTTTTTGTTTTTATCTTCACATTTTTTATCATTATGGAACCTGAGAACATCTGAAGTTGGACAAATTGTTGGAACTGTTGACATGCCTTGTATTTATAGAAAATTAGTCCTTTCATGTACTTTGGGGCTTACTCTTTTTCTGCCATTCAACTCTAAAATCACCTCCGATTGAGGGTTTGTCATCTGTATCATATTCTTATTTCTCCACTGCCAGTTAGGCTTACTAAACTATATATATATATATATATATATATATATATATATATATATATATATATATATAGAGAGAGAGAGAGAGAGAGAGAGAGAGAGAGAGAGAGAGACTTGTGTAGTTCCGGAAGGATTCGAGTCCGAATCTTTCTCACTCAAATACCAACATCCGGCATTCAAATACAAGATCTGCTCCGTTGTTGATCTATATTATTTAAAGTAACTAAAAACCAAAAATCAATTGTTTTGAATACCTTTTGCTCATCCATCAAGCAACGCAAAATGGACGGCCGAAAGTAGTGAGTTGGTTAGATCTATCTCTTTAGACATACAAATTCTGGATCCGGCCATTTGATCATGATCTAAACATTTAAAAACCCCTACAAACCAATTTTTGTTAGGTTTCAAATGTTCTACACCGTTAAACTAACCAACTCACTATTTAGGCCGTCCGTTTTTCCCCCTACTTGATGCATAGGCAAAAAGTATTTAAAATACTTGATTTTTGATTTATAGATACTTGAAATATTATAGACAACAGAGTGAATCTTGAATTTGAATGTCGTGGGATTGAGTTTAGCGGGAAGGATTCGGACTCGAATCCTTGCGGAATGACACAAGTCTCTCTCTCTCTCACACACACAGTGAGAGAGAGAGAGAGAAGAGAGAGAGAGAGAGAGACTCTCGCTCAAACTCAATCCCACGACATTCAAATTCAAGATTCACTCTCTTGAAGTTGATTTATATTGTTTAAAGTAATTAAAAAGAAAAATCAAGTATTTTGAATACTTTTTTGCCCATTCATCAAGTAAGAGCAAAATGGACGGCCGAAAATAGCATTTTACTTAGATATATTACTTTAGACATAAATTATTGATCCGATTATTTGGTCATGATTTAAACATTTAAAAACCTCACAAATCAATTTTTGTTAGGTTTCAATATTATACACCGACAAACTAACCAACTCACTATTTCGGCCGTTCATTTTGTGCCTATTTGATGGATGAGTAAAAACTATTCAAAATATATGATTTTTTGTTTTTAATTACTTGAAATAATGTAGATCAACTTCAACGGAGTGGATATTGCGTTCGGATGTCGTAGGGTTGTATTTGAGTGGGAAGGATTCAGTCTCGAATCCTTTTGGAGTAACACAAGTCTCTCTCTCTCTCTCTATATATATATATATATATATATATATATATATATATATATATATATATATATATATATATATCTTTTAATTGCGGAAGACAATTTAAGCTTCAATTCTTTTTATTCGCAAAGCATTCATCACAGTTTTGAGTCCTCTTTTTTTCTTCTATTTTTTTTCCTTTCAGCTCTCTGGACCACTTCTTGATGAAGGCCAGGTCAGATGCATTGTAGACGAGATCAAGCATGTCATCACAGCTAGCACAACAAGGAAAAAAGAGAGAGCAGAGAGGACCAAGGCTGAAGATTTTGATGCAGAAGAAGGGGAGTTACTTAAAGAAGAAAATGAACAGGAGGAAGAAGTATTTGATCAGGTCTGTCTGAACTTTCAGAGATGTCTTCTTTTCTTGATTCAGGATTGCTGACTCGTAATTATGTAGGTACCTAATATAACCGAAATTTTTTCAACTGCATTGCATGTCCTTATTCAGGTTGGTGATTGCTTGGGTACTTTGATTAAAACCTTCAAAGCTTCTTTCCTGCCATTCTTCGACGAGCTCTCTGTTTATATCACGCCTATGTGGGTAAGTTCTTGTGTTCTTTTATTTATTACCTAAACATTCCTTTTTAATATGCCAAGACAATTGTTTTCATATGTTTATCCCCAATTCCTAAGTCCTAATGATTAGTGTTCGTGGTTGTGGCTTTTAACAAACTTTCAGTTATTATATAATCATTGTTACTGACAACATATGTAATTTTGCCCTAATGATACACTGAACTATTTCCTATCCTTTTAATTTGAGAACTTTATAGAAAATTTGTCAGAATGCTCTTCCCTGTATTAATGAAAAAAATTTGTTTCTTTCCTTTAGTTGTGAATATTGATCTAGCGGGATCAGTTTATTTTTGGCTCTGTATCATTACTGTTCTTTGGAGTGGAATGCAAATTTATCATCTTTGCCTTCTTCTAGACTTTAGTCCTGAAAGTTGTGGTGTATTGTTTCTTGGTTCCATAAGCTTAACTGCACAAGTAATATGGTAAGTCCTGTGTTATCATTTAGGGTCTACTTCAACACCCTCTCTTGTTCTTTTGCCCCGTCAACTCGAATTTGAGTTGACAGTCAACTGTAAAACTTTTTTAAATGTTTCTGTGGAACCTTGTGCTTCAGAGCGTAGAACCTTTGATTGAAAAAGGCTTACAGGATGACTGATCTAGACTGCCAAATTCTTGCTTCCTCTGACAGTTTGTTTTCCTGCTTGTGACATTAGTTACACTGTGGAAGTCATATCTTGGGTTTCCCCATTACCATTAAATATGAGTCATTTTGTTAACATTTATTTTAAATACCGAATCTAGTTGGACGTTCCTTTTTGTTTATCTCCCCCGTCCTCTCCTTCAACTGTATGCCTGTTTGTTGCATAATTACAAAATATTGAATACTGGATTGGGCTTGGTACTCCCCACTCCCCAGTGATGATGATGACAACGACCTCATTATGACCCTTTGTTGCATTTTTCTCTGTAACAACTTCCTGCTTTCGAATAACCTACGTCCGAATGGAAGTCCTGGGTTTTCTCCAGTAAAAAGAACATGGGTCTTCATTGGTATTACTTATTTTAAATGTGATTTGTTTCTCTCCTAAATTAAAATTGTATCCTTTGCTTATTAATTTACTATAGAAACTATTTGATACTCGGTTGGGCTCTGTAGTCGTATCTACTTTGTCTTGTAGACTGTCCTCTAGCAAGAACTATGTTTGCTGGCTGCTTGAAGGAAGCCTGGAACTTGTGTGACCGCTCGGTGAACATTCACACAACCTGCTTTGTTCAGCACCTGTCAAGTAGATCCAACATGTTGGATGGACATTCTCTGCATTCTCTGCCTTTTGTTCTTTTTACTTGGTGATCATAATAATTGTCCTAGTGCTGTTTTTTACTCTGCTTACTCTACAAATTACTCATAATAATTCTGCCAGTGCTGTTTTTATTAGACATTAGCATATTTTGATAAAATCCTGCCCTTTTTTGTCAGAAGAGAAGTTACACTACGTACCTGTAATGTTTCTATGTTCTAACATGAATAGGGCAAGGATAAAACTGCCGAGGAAAGGAGGATTGCAATTTGCATTTTTGATGATGTTGCAGAGCAATGCCGCGAAGCAGCTCTCAAGTAAGTCTCCTCTCTCTCTCTCTCTCTCTCTCTCTCTCTCTCTCTCTCTCTTCCTTCTCTCTGTTTGATGGTTACACTTTGCATAACTATATTGAACTCTGCTGTTTCATCTTATCTTATCCATTGCAACAGGTATTATGATACATACGTTCCATTTTTGTTAGAAGCATGCAATGATGGAAATCCAGATGTTCGACAGGTTCCGCTCCTTTCCTCTCCTAACTCCCTCTCCATGTCACTTATGCCACCTACTTCCTAACCCCAAGGAGAATTTGTAGCCTTATTTATTTGTATGATTTTACAGGCTGCTGTTTATGGAATTGGTGTATGTGCTGAATTTGGTGGGTCAGTGTTTCGACCTCTTGTAGGAGGTATCATAGTGAACTGTTTCGGAAGATTGCTTTCGTTCACTGTTCTGACATGCTCTCTGACCAAAACTTACCATTATTACTTTTACTTGTTTTACAGAAGCCCTTTCGAGGTTGAATAATGTGATAAGACACCCTGATGCACAGCATGCAGATAATGTAATGGCATATGACAATGCTGTTTCAGCTTTAGGGAAGATATGCCTATTTTATCGTGATGGCATCGATGCATCTCAGGTATTTCATTGTTCATTATCTGTCGCCTTTCTTATTTTCTCTTATCCGTCATTGGCCGTCATTGGCGTGAGCGTGTTTGCACACGTGTGATATTTTGTGGGGAATATCTATGCTCACCCTCAAATACCTGAGCTTTTGTTGTTGTGTGACCAAGTTTCTGACTCGCATGGCACCTTGGCATATGCGGGTGCAAGTTTGTTACTTGTTATATTATTAGGAAGGGAAAAACAATAATATTCAGACATATCATGTGTCATATTCTTTGGAATTAAGATTATTATATCACAGACATTATATTCTTTTCCTGCTGAAATGCTATTTGGTATGGATCACTATTTTAACGTACACTCTTAAAAATTGGCCATGTTTTTGGGAATTAGTGCCCTGACTCCTCAGTTTGGAAATTGTGTGCAAGAAAGGCCCTTCTGCAAAACCAGAAAGGCTATCTGTTTGAGGCTCCATATAGTTCCTTTTCTGGAAAGCAATCAAGAACATCATTTCCAAATTTTAATTATTCTCTCTCTTTCACTGAATGGGATTTGTGTCAATAGCTTATATTGGTGTTTCTTCTGTCAAACGGTAGATAACTTTCTACTCGTAGATGCTATTTACCCATATGTCCTTGTTGTCTAACCTTTTACTGAGTCTAGTTCTGAATAAATGAAAATGGCTGTATCTGTGCAGATATACTATTAGGTTTATTTGTGGTTCTTTAGCAATTGTGCTGTCATACTTGAATCTTTTATTGGTAAAAGTGCTCCTGTTCATTTGTTTTTAGCTTTTTGTTTTCGTTTAGTTTGAATACCATACATTGTCTCGGATATGCAATTTGATCTTACAGGCTTATCAATTAAAGATAGCTAGTTTGCTGCCATCAAGAGAGCAGTTTATTTTATTTTTTCTTTTCAAAATTTTTAAGTGGGTTAAGGTTAATATATAGTTCCTATCTGGTAGTTTACATTGGATCTGAGTATATTGATAATTTTCATTGTTTGGGGATTTTTTTTGTTCAGAGGGAAAAAAGTTTTAAATTAGGTGAAATTAGAGAATATAAGCTGGATTTGTGTTTCAGAAGTACAAGGTGAACGCATTACCCCTTTATATTTTTTGTGTGGCTAAGAGTGGGAATGGGTACATGCTGTTCTATCTGCATTGTGAAGTTACTGGACTATAACTATTGCCTTGTGTTATGATGGAGGTGACTTATATTCTATATTTCTATGCTAATTTTACACTAGGTATCCACTACCCAGTTTGCTGCTTGCCATTCCATCTCTCAGTTATTGGTTCCTGAACTGCCTTCTTGTTCCATCACCTATAAACCTTCATAACTCACTTTAGAAGCAATCATGTGGCTGTCCTATCTGTTTATCTTGCTTAGAGGAACCCATATTTTTATTCTCGAGGGTAAAGGTGGTGGCTCGACCCCTTCTGTATTTTAGGGAGGAACATTTTTGTCGTTGTGCAGTCCTCGAGCAAGCTGTGACCTCCTATACCACAATCTACCCCCCTCAGCTTACACCCATCTTGTTGGTTAGAGGCGTCAGGCATCCCATATTGTATTGAAGGGCAATTTCTTTCTACAAGATTGAATTTCGTTTTTTACCCTTTCTTTCATGGGGGCATGTCAGTCAAGGTTTATCAAGTCCATCTGAAACAGCATATCTATTTTGCATACACTATTTTTTTTGTTTCTTTTATGTGTATGCACATATGGTAATCAAACATTGTGCGCGATGAATATGCAGCAGTGGTTTTATTTGTCTAAATACTTGCCAAGTAGGCCACTCGACAAGATTAATTTGCTTGTTCAGTCACTACTGCTTCCTTAGTTATTTTCATTTTTTTTTTACTGCAGAATATTTCTCTCTTGTTAATATGCAGTTTTACTTGTTTATTGTATTTTTTTATATTTTCTCTTTCTTCCCTTTGGAAGAATCCCTAGTTTTCGTTAAAGTCAGAACGTGTCAAATCATTTATGCAAAGTTGAAAATCTCGCACTGGTTACAAATATGGTTAATATTTCACCCATGCCAACTTTCCTTTCAGTCAGTTGTTTGTCCGACATGGAGTTGCTAAGCAGATTATCTCACAATAGATTCAATTCACATCATGTGATTCCTTTAACAATAATCTCCTTACGTTGCATGTGTTTCCATTGTTGGCAGATTGTTCCAGCCTGGTTGAGCTGCTTGCCAATAAAAAGTGATCTAATCGAGGCTAAAATTGTACACGAGCAGCTTTGCTCCATGGTTGAAAGGTAAATTTTGCTTTGCATATGTGGCAATCAAAATGAAGCTTGATTTTAGTGGTCACCAAAAACGTTGCTTTGTGATGAAATAAATGTCTATTGCTGCACTAATATGTTTTCCCAGGTCGGATAGAGAGTTGTTGGGTCCCAACAATCAGTTTCTTCCTAAAATCCTTTCGGTGTTTGCGGAGGTAATGTACTCACTTATTTGTAAGCTATTGATTCTCAGTACGCTATTGATTGCTTGTTGGGGTTCTACATTCTAGCATTTCATCTACTGACTCATACATTCTTCTTCTTTTTTCTTTTCACTCTGGCCATGGTAGAATCTGGATTCACATATTTTGCCAAGATTGTTAACTTTTAGAGCTAAGTGATGCTTCTGTATGATGCCTGATCTGGTTGTTCTTTATGTATCCAGGTCTTGTGTGCAGGCAAGGATCTTGCCACTGAACAGACTGCTAGCAGGATGATTAATTTATTGAGGCAGCTTCAGCAGACAATGCCACCTGCTGTGCTGGCTTCAACAATATCATCTTTGCAGCCTCAGCAACAGCTTGCGCTGCAGTCAGTCATGTCGTAAATATTTTTTTGGTGCATTCTCTTGGGACTGCTGATTGCCATCTTTCGTCAGTTTGCCTTTTTTTTTTTAATACCTATTTTCTGTTACCCATTCTTTATGCCTCAATTTGTTCGGAGTGAAATTATGCGATCGAGTATTGCAAAATTTGGTCGAGAGTGGATGGCCGAGAGTGGATGGCTTCAGTGGTTCTCATTGCTTTGGGTGTAGAATGTGTATAGTATTTATGGGTCAAATTCATATAATATGTTGTATTATCTGCTACATCCAGTGAGAAGTTTATGGAAAAGGAAAAAAGAGAGAAAGAAAAAGGGAAAAAAGAAAGGAAAAGAAAAGAAAAAACTGCCCCATGCTTGGCTTTGAGAGAGTTGTGCTTGCGAGTGGAAGGAATGCTCTTCTTGTAGCAGTTTTGTTGCTTGGTATCAGTTTTTTGGCCGTTATTTGAAAGTAAAACAATTTGCTTATTTTGTGTCAGTTCACTTGCTCAATTTTGCTTTTTTCACTTGTTTTTTTTTTCTATTCTTCGTAAACCTGTTGAATGCCTGTTACACTTTTGAGCTTTTAATTGGTTAGATCAATGTAATATACATGTTTCTTATTAGGTGAGACTGTTAGCTTGTGAAATTAAAGTTTATACAATTAGTCTGTGTTCATGTTTTCTTTTAGCAGTCAATAGAGTTTTACTACATGCATTGTATGGGTACCAATGCTGCTCATAAAGTCACTGATTGCTTTTTCATCTCCCTTTTTCCTGTGCTTTTGCTTGCTGTGAACTTTTTTTCCTCTAGAGTTTACCTTGCTGCAGTATTTTGTTGTAGGCACGGGACGTTGGAGCAATGAACAAGGTATGGTCCAAAGTCCACCTTTAGTTGTTTAAGAGTTCTTTTCTGAAGTTTATTTCTACAGTGGATGAATTCTCACGGTATGTTGTTTAATAAACTCAGTGGTAATGCACTTAATAAATGATTAGCATATGAACTGAGCAGCCTGCACTAACTTAATATGTGATTTCCCACTTGCTTTCAACTCATGGAACCAATCATGTATGTAAACTAAGCAAGTAGCGTAATGCTGTTCAGTATAATACATTCTTCAGTGAAAGTCAGATTAAAATCCTATAGAAAACTAAGTTAATTTGCAAATATTGTACATTGGCTGGTCAGACGAAGGCGACTGTGTTCCACATCTGTAATATGAAAATTTTTTGCTCACCGTGTGTGTTTTTCATCAAAGTGATCACCTCGCCCTTGTGGGCTGTTGACGTTGATTCTGATGGGCCTTTGGCTGGGACCCAGTGGCCCTACCCGATTGAATGGCTCCTAGGCTACGGTGACTCGGCCAGCTGAGTGGCTCCCAGTGGCCTCACCTTGCTGAATGACTCCAAGGCTCTCACCTGGCTGAATGGCTTCTAGGCCACGGCCACCTGGCTGAATGGCTCCCAGGCCACGATGATCGTGGTGACTCGCTCTGGTGATCGCGGTGAACGAGTCACGCGGTGAGCAAAATGGAACTACTGTAACAGTCGGTCATTGAGCACTTCTATTGGGTTTAAGCCCGAAGGCCATTATGAGAGAGAGACTTTCATCAACGTAAAGTTGAGGACATAAGAATCATCTCCAAGTAGTGCTAATCTCGGAGGAATATTTCTTTTTGTAATTGGGACTTCAATAAAAGGGTCTCCTCTCTTCTAAAAGTAGCATCCACATCCGAGGATCAACTTTGGAACAAACCCACTAAATTCTATGTTTATAGGGATTTCACTCAATTATTTCATTATGATGATCATAATTGTCTAATTGAGAGAACAGACAACTTACGGTACGTTTGTTTGCCCGTTACCGTATTCGTCTAAGTGTGGCTTCATACCAAAAAAAAAAAAAAAAAGGCGCCCACATTGGTGACACTTGAACTAGTTTGCATACAAGCTGAAAAATACAGACTTATTGTTGTATGAGCTAGAGATAATTTAAAGACTCTACCAAAAGGGGAGGAAGAAACCGACAACCTGTGTAAACTTTCATGTCAAAATTTGATGAAAGCACAATGTTTTTTACATTTGTTAAAATTACTTTTGTTCCCAATTAGTTTAGTAAAACAATTTGTTATTCGAAGAGGTCACTGTTACCAGCACTGTTTTGTTGAAGTGCCAACTTTTATCCCTTTTTTTTTTGAAGCTTTAGAACCATCTCTCTCGTCTGATAGCTGCAAGCACTGTCGCGCTGCCAGGTGGCGGCGATTCGTGCACCCATGACTTGGTTCTTCCTGCTGCTTTGACTGGGCAAGGCACGCAAAATGGTCCAGATGGAGGCTGAGGCTCACCCAATGGGAGAGACCTTACTCTAGTACTATCATTTCTCCTCCTCATTATTGCGCACCTTGTGTTTGATCTAATGACAAGCACATCCTTGCTATATTTCTACTCATTAACAATGAAAATGACTTAAAAAAATAGAAATTTAACGCTTAACACTCTCATATAGTCACCTCATCTAAAGGTTTATACAAATTTAACACTTAACACTCTCTCTCACAGATGCATCTTCATGCCACGAGAAAAAGGTTCCTACCTTTAATTACAAAGAAAAATGGAAAAACAGGGATATCTTGAAAGTTAATGCTTTTATATGATGTTAGATACTCATTTTTATTCAAAAACTTCAGTTATCAACTAATATTTAGTAAACTTAACACATTACTTTTCTTTGTTTGGACTTGATCCTAATCAAGGATGGGCTTCGAGCACTTGTCTCTTAGCAGCACGTTGTTGTACTCCACTGATTGCAGCACATTCTGACTAGACATGTTGCTTGATTCTTAGCCAAGATACAAAATCAAACCCATATTGCGCTGCATCTCACTGAGATGGATTCTACACCACACATTATCAACTCTTGGGATATATATACATTGCTAAAATTGAAACCTAGGCCAATAAACAAGCCCCATCAATCTTCATTTGAAAGGGCAAGCATGAGGATTTTATTCTCACAAGTCGAAGGGCTTAGAGATGTTCACCACAACATTTCCTACAAACCCTAGAAAAGAAAAATCTCCACGAGGGCCAGTTTCCTTACTCTTTGGAAACTCAAGTCATAGTGCAAGGGTCCCACAAGTATCCAAAACCAAAACAAGACAATCAGAAAAGGACGAGCCCTCCACTGTCTCACAAACCTCTTTAAATGCATGCCCTCCCTCCCTCTCAAGAAACTCACATCCCCCCATTTCCCAAATGGAACTCCACTTCCAACAACAAACGCCTCTCTCAACAACCAAACCCTCCAAACTCAAAGGCAGAGCTAGGGGCAGCAGCAGCAACAAGTTTGTCGGAGTCCGGCAACGGCCCTCAGGCCGGTGGGTGGCTGAGATCAAGGGCACCACTCAAAAGTTCCGGATGTGGCTCGGCACGTTTGAGACCGCGGAGGCGGAGGCCCGCGCCTACGATGATGCCGCATGCCTCCTCCGGGGATCAAACACGCGGACCAATTTCATCACCCACGTCTCCTCGGACTCCCCTCTCGCCTCACGAATTCGCCGTCAAGCATACAAATCTCCGTCTCTGTCTCCGTCTCTTCGCGCCGCCATAAAAACAACCAACAGCACTTGTGTGTACTCTAATGTAGCTCCTAGTCTCAATACTAGTACGAGCATTCTCCCTAGTGAAAGCAGTATCAATTGTTCTCCTTGTCAAGAGCACAAGAAATACGAGCCGACTGATGGAAGAAGCGTATCGGCCATGTTACGTGAGCGAGGGCGAAGAGCTCGTATTTTGCACCTCGGGCTCTGGCTCTTCTTCTTGGGGGTTCGAGTCTGGGTTCGAGCTCCCAATGTTCGATGGACTGGAGCTGAACAAGAGCAGTTTCTTTCAGGGCAGCGCAGCCGAAAGTGGTGGAGAGACAGTCGCCGGCGAATTGGACAGGATGAAGGTCGAGAGGCAGATTTCTGCTTCGCTGTATGCCATGAACGGAGTTCAGGAGTACTTGGATGTGATCAACGACTCATCAGATTCTCTGTGGGATCTCTCCCATTTGTATCACTTGTGTCGGAGCTGAAATTCTTCGTCTTTTCGTGTATTTTCTTCTTCATTTGCTCTCTGTGTACTGTTCCATTGAAGTAGACTTGTCAGGGGAATTCTTCGTCGGGAAGTGGAGTTTCAGGAAAAGTTGTTGCAAGAAATGGAAGAACTATGGATTCAAATTTTTTTTTTTAAGTAGGAATTTTAGAAGAAAATTTGGTTCCAGTTTCCTGAACAAGTTGGATGAATTTGTTTTCTGGAGGTTAAAATTAGGTTTCAATGTATGTCTCCAAAAGTTGGATGAATTTTTTTTTTTTTGTTTAAAAGAGAAGGGCATCGTGTAGAAGTTTAGTGAAGGGGACATGTTTTGGAATCAGAAGTATCTAATGATGGGAATTTTTTTTTTTTATAATTCAAACAGTTGGTGAAAAATCCAGGCAAAGAAGCAAGAACATTCTCAATTAACCAAAAAAAAAGTGAAAAAAAATTATTCTAGAGTAGCAATTTACAAAAAAATGTCACACGACAAAACGAATGCTGATTCTATATAAAAAACTCTTCTTAAAACTTACTCCTTTTTGTTTTCCTTTGCTCAAAGGACTTGGTCAAAGTGAAATTTAGGAGAGTTGTTACAAAAATTATGCAAAAGAAAAGGAGTTTAACAAGTCTTTGCACACCTTTTGTTGGGGCTATATTTTGCTTGTTTATTTTGAAAAACACGCACAAATTTAGGCCCTTTATGTTATCCAAATCAAACATAATTCATATAATTCGAAGCAAAGATGAGTAAAAAGTGTCGATGGTTTCTTTGTGCAGAATGGTTCTCACTATGCTAATAATTTTCTTTTAAGAATGTAAAAAACATTTGGCGAGAGGTAATCAGGTTCATCTTGCAAAATGGAATCAGAAGAATACTTGTGGACTTCACGGGGCAGTTTCCTCCCAGTGAATCAGCCCGACAGAAGATGGCGAAAAAGAGAATAGAGAAAACTCAAGCTCGTGCTCGATTATAGGGGTTTCTTTTGTTTGAGGAGCTCTTCTAGAGTTGAGAGAGGCCGATGAGAATTGTGGTGCAGGTCGTTCTTCTTCCTGAAGACTAGAGGGTTTTGTGTGGTTTCAGTGGCGGAGCTGCTGTCTGAGCGCAGCAAGAGGGTAGGAGTTAGTGTGAGTTTTTTTTTTTCTTTATACTTGAGTTTCTTTAGTTATCTCCAGGTACCTGTTTGTACACAGTTTCTTTAATTCTGAGAGACTTTAGGTTCATGTATTTGTTTGAAATTGTTTTCATTAATTTTTTAATGAAGCGCGAGGGGCCTTTTGGCTCACCGTTTTTGGAGAATACTTGTGGACTATTTTAAATCTGAACTCGGAAGAAAAATATATCTGTCACACGGTATGATATAATTTTAACTCTAAACTTTTTGAACTTTTTCGGCTTACATACTTGAAAGTTAATTTATTTTTCTAGACCAATGAAAGTCTTTACATGAGAAAAATGACAATGCGTTGTTTGTATTGACAGATATGATGTAAATCTTAATTTGTCATTTATAACCCAGAGAATTCTTTATGTTTATATTGACACAAAATACTCCATCATATGGAATGTGAATGCAAGGTTGTCAACTACTCTTCTCCACACAGAACTCCTTGATTCTCATATACTAATCAAGCCTATGTTCATCTGGAGTAAAACAGTTGCCATCTTTTCCAGTATCAATTGCCTCCAACATCTTGAAAGTAACTTGTATGAAATTTGAGTCACCACGAAATAAAAAGAGTTGAAGACCACTTCAATAAGTTCTATGCTATCCTTCACATCCTTCTCAATGCAAAATAATCTCATTACTTCGTTACACTTGATTCATTAAATATTTGATTCCTGAAATTCTTGACATGTTTTTGTTTAAAACAATCTTGTACGAAGTTGGTGGTGGAACAGATTTGAAATGTATGTTGAAGGTGCCACCGTGTGACATAAATCCCGATAGTTTTATGAATATGAAATATATGTATTAGTATACATATAAAAAGGGCAAATTTTCGAAAACACTTTTTTTTTAAATTATTTCAAAAATAAATCTCTCCCAAAGTTATTTTAGAAATCGACTTCTGACATGTCACGTCGACAGCAGGGCGGTTTGTCCTGCCAGCGTGATGCCTGCGTTGGCGAGCATCCATTTTTTCTTCGTCTGAGATTGATAATCCCGAATAAAGCTAATTTCCTTTTGCTATGTAGCTCTTTATCCGGGGTTGGCCGGGGTTGCCAAACCCGGACAAAGAAATTTTCTTTTCTTTTTTATTTTGGCTTTGTCCTAGGTTGCCAACCTGGACAAAGCCAAATTTATTATTATTTTTTTATTTTCCCTTTTTGCCTGGAGTTGTCAAATCTGAATAAAGAATATTTATTTTTTTTCATTTTATTTTCACTATGTTCTCTCTCTCTCTCTCTCTCTCAGCCTCTCTCCTCCTCTGAGGCACCCACTGGGCACGATGGTGGCGACGAGGCCAACGGTAATAACAACGGTGACGAGGGCGAGCAACCCTGCCGCTGGGTTATGACGACGAAGAGGCAGCCCAGCACGTCGCTGGCCTCGTCCCTGCTGGCATCACCATCGCAGCCCAGCACGTCACCGGCCTCGTCGCTGTCGGCCTCATCGTGAGGATAGAGGAAGGGAGGAGAGAGGGAAAAAAATGAAAAAAATAATTAAAGTCTTCTTTGTTCGGGTTTGGCAATCAAGAAATATTTATTTTAAGCTTTGTCCGGGGTTGACAATTTCAGAGGAAGAAGACTTTAAATTTATCAGAGATCGATTTTTAAATAATTTTTCGGAGTGGTCAATTTTTAAAACTGTTTATTAAAAAAGAGTTTTTCTAAAAAGTTGCCCTATAAAAAAGGCTTTATTGTTTCGAGGGCATAAATAGTTTAGGGGAGCGTTATTGTCATCCCAAAAAATGAGAATGCCCCTAACCCCAGCCCACAAAAAAAAAAAAAAAAAGAAAAGAAAAAAAAAAGAAAAAAAAAGAAAACAAGAGTGCCATTATTTTTCCCACTTCGCCATGGTGAAATGTCCCAAAAACCTCTTCTTCTTCCTTCTGCCCTCCCGTCTTCTCCTCCCCTATCATCTTCTTCGGCCAAGCTCTCCCCGGTGACCACGCCCTTCCCCGGCGCCACTCCGCCTCCCCCCTACTGGCCCCCCCCCGCCTCTCGACCTCCCCCTGATGCCCCTCCCCAGGCGCCCCCCCCCCCCCCCCCCCCCCCCCAAGCGCCCCCTCCCTCCTCCCCTCTTTTGTTCAGCCACTCCGGGTTGAACAGAGTTGACTCTGTTCGGTTGGAGTTGGCCGAGCAGAGTCAGCTTTGTTCGTCCGGAGTGGCCGAACAGATAGGGGTGAGGGAATTTTTTTTTTTGGAGGGGGGGGGGGGGGGGCTGGGGGAGGTGAAGGGCACAGGAGGGGGGTTCGCCGGAGGAGGGGAGGGGAGTCGCCGGAGGGGGTTCGCTGGTGAGGGAGGAGAAGAAGAAAAATGACATTATGGCCATTTTAAAAAATTTTAAGGGTGTCTTTATCAATTTCGGGGGTGCCTTGATCCATGGGGAGTTCTTATCATTTTGGGTGGCAATAACCGTGCCCATAGTTTAGTTATGCCACGTGGAAAAAGACGTCATTTATCCTATCTTTATCAATGTATGGCCTAAACCAGTCAAAATTTCGTGGCCACCTCCACAAACTGCCGTCCTCTTCCTTCTTTCAGAATGGTGTCTCCCTATCAACACAAACACCTCCAAATCGCCATAAATCATTATCCATAATACCTCACCCACACGGAACGCCATGAGTTCATCGTGCCTAACTACACCAACTCCTCATCGTGCCTAACTACACCAACTCCTCATCGTCCCCCCCCAGTTAAATCTCTCCATCTCAGCAGTCAGCACCGGGGATGATCACAGTCCTCTGGAGCAGGGAGTTGACGAGACTTACTCCTTGAGAATCAATACTGATGGCAATGCATTTTTGAAGGCCGAGACTGTTTGGGGTGCAATGCACGGCTTAGAGACCTTCTCTCAGTTGGTCTATATTACAAACAACCAACTGATGGTACCCATTGATCTTTCTATCGAAGACGGTCCTATATTCGCTTTGCTCATTGGGGGCATAATGCTTGACACCGGGAGGAATTACTAGCCACCGGGAGATATTATGAGGACTATAAGAGCGATGAGCTACAACAAGCTCAATGTGTTCCATTCGTACATCACTGATTCTCGCTCTTTCCCAGTTGTATTGCCATCAGAGCCTGAGCTTGCAAAAAAAGGGTCTTATGGTCCGAAGATGCAGTACTCACCTTCTGATGTTCAAGCTATTGTGGAGGATGGTATGCAGCATGGGGTCAGAGTCATGCCAGAAATCAATGTTCCAGGTTAGTTTTGCCAATTCAATGTTGTGCGCAGGACAACAACCTCTCTGAGGAATCCACCAATCAGGAAAACAGATGCAGCTGGAGTTGTACCCAACACGACAAGAACAGAGAACAATAGAGAAAAACAATCAACACAATATTTTAACGAGGTTCGGCAACGTGCCTACGTCCTCAGGGTAAGGGAGAGAGAGTTATTGATTCAGCAATCAATACAAACTAATACAGAGGGATACTTGAGGGAACTTTCAGGGATTCAATACATGAGGGCTCTAGCCCTTATTTATAATCATAGAGTCCTTGGATTTTAGGAAACCCCGATTTGATTCGATCCCAAACAGAAAAGGAATCTGAATCCCAAAAGGAAAGCCAAAATGCGTCTATCGATCGACCGGCCGGTCGACCGACCCATATCCACGGTCGACCGGGCGGTAGACCGGATCCAAACAGAGAGCAGCCTGCTTTCAGTCGATCGACCGTGCGGTCGACCACTCCTTACCACGGTCGACCGGGATATTCCTGTGCATGTCGTGCATACCGGTCGACTGCCCAGTCGATCGGTCCCTCCTCCGGTCGACTGGGTGGTCGACTGAGGTCATTCTAGGCCTGCTACACGTGCCGTTTCTTGTTAATCTCACATCATGGTGGCCCACTTAACCTTGATTAATTATTGGATTCCTAATTAAAGATTAACTGATATATTATATGCCCATATTAAAGTGACAATTGTGTAAAGTTTTATTAATCATCTGGGGTATGAAAGAACCATGATGGGTGGTTTTATCATGGGTGATTATTTGCAATTAAGAGACCCACTTCTCTCCTCCCGTGAATGACACAAACTGCTTCCTTGTTTTTGAGGTTTTCCATCACTAAGAGAAATTTTAGGGTTTGTGGTAAAAGAAGGAGACATAGAGAAGAGGATCAATTGCATTAGGGTTTGCAGGTTCAAAGGAAACATCAAGGTCATTATCCATCCATCTTCCTTGCTTAATCAATGGCTTCAGGTATGGTGCATGAGTTGTTGTTCTAATTATGCATTTAAATTTCCTTGAGATGTAATTGATTCTTAGATTCATGGCCATTATTCCGCATTAAATATATTTTATTTCCAACATTTGGTATCAGAGCCGTGTTTAAAGAATCAATACATCTTGGATTTAGGGATTAAGGAAAGTTAGGTTTTGATTATCGATTCATAAAATTGAATTTTTGATCTGTTAATTGTAGAATTTAATAGAGGATTTAATAGCCCTAAAATCATGTTCATATTCCTCTAATTATGCAATTAATAAGGATCAAAATTCAGGATTAAGAAACCCTAATTTCCCTAATTTTTGATTAATTCGTCGGAACAGGAACTGCAATTAGATAACTGTTTCGTCGACTATTAGTCGACTAGTAATATGTTATAGTCGACTAATTCTCTTTTCCAGAGAGTTTGAAAGTCTCTGTTTGCTGCAGGAGTCGACTAGATTTTTAGTTGATTTTATGACTAGTCGACTAATTAGGTTATAGTCGACTAATCATATTTTCCAAGTCGACTAATTCAGTGACCCGAAAGTTAAGAACTCTCTGTTGGATTCAGGAGTCGACTAATAATATTTGTAGTCGACTGATAAATTTTATAGTCGACTAATTATAGGGTATAGTCGACTAACTTTTCCTTGCCCTAGTCGACTAGACCTAAACCTATAGTCGACTTAACTTGACCTTAGTCGACTAGTATTTCCTTGTAGTCGACTAATGGTCTAATATAATCAATCATTAAAATATGTTACACATTTAAGTTGTTGTGTTAATATTGATTGATGCTTGATCAAGTAATGTATTGAGGTATTATGGGTTTACTCAAATAAAAGATTAGAGAATATTATTGGTTAGTTTTGTATTCATAAGGCTTATTGATTTAGTAGTTGCCAAAGTGACCTATGTTAGTAAACCTTATGAATATACAACTACATAAAAGACTTGTCAATGAGGAAGACATAAAAGGCAATAATATTCTCGATGGCGGTTCTAGTTAGGAGATTGGGACTGGCCCAAAGGAAAGTCTCTTTCAAATAATTATGAACCGGGGTAGGATAGTGTAATTTATGTAACTTAGTGGTGTGGAATTGGATACCCAAAGGTAACATGACTTACTAACTAAGTGACATAAATTATATTAGACCTACATAGGTGATAAAAGTTCTCACCTAAAGAGTGAACACTAGATATGCTTAGGTTTCGCCCAAGGAGAAATCAAAGTGATATCAATAGTTCATCTTAATTAAATTTAAAACTTGTATTGATTAGTGGCCCTAATGTGAGCAATGTCCTATTATGTTTCAGTGAACGTCCCTACTTCCCTTCACACTCATGCCACCAGCATTCCGGCCTTGGATGGTACAAACTTCTCAGAGTGGTTTGAACATGTACAGTTTACACTGGGTGTTTTGGACCTAGACATGGCTTTAATAGTTGATAAACCTGATGAAGTAACTGCTGAGAGTACAGCAGAACAGGTCAGCCATGCCAAAGCTTGGGAAAGGTCTAATAGACTCAGTCTCATGTTCATAAAGATGACCATAGCTAATAACATCAAGACTTCACTCCCTCCTACAACTATAGCATCTGAACTATTAAGTGCGGTTAAAGACCGATTTAAGTCTGCAGATAAGTCATTAGCTGGCACCCTTATGGTTGAACTTACCACCATGAAATATGATGGTAATAGAGGAGTTCAACAACACATTCTAAATATGTCTGATAAGGCTGCTAAGCTAGGATCACTGGGAATGAAAGTGGATGAGTCCTTCTTGGTACAGTTCATCCTCAACTCACTTCCTTCTCAGTTTGGGCCATTCAAGATCCACTACAATACTCATAAGGATAAGTGGAACTTGAATGAGCTAACTGGTATGTGTGTTCAAGAGGAAGTGAGACTGAGGCAAGAAGGACAGCACTCAGTGTTGGCAGTAACTTCAGGAGGTATCCATAAGAAAAGTAAATATGAAAGAGGTAAGAGATTTCCATCAAAGAAAGGAAATGACCATGGGGAAAGTAGCCAAGGTCATAGAAAAGCTTTCACTGTCAAATGCTACTTCTGTGACAGAAAAGGACATGTGAAGAAGGACTGCAACAAGAGGAAAGCTTGGTTCGAAAAGAAAGGTACAAATCTTTCTTTTGTATGTTATGAATCAAATCTTGCTGAAGTTCCTTCTAATACTTGGTGGATAGACTCTGGAGCCACAACTCATATAACTAATTCAATGCAGGGATTCCTTACAACCAGGAAACCGAAGGAAAGTGAGAGATTCGTCTTTATGGGGAACCGTCTCAAAGTGGAGGTCGAATATGTTGGTGTTTATCGACTACTCTTGGAGACGGGTCATCAGATGGATCTTGAGGATACTTTTTATGTACCTTCGATTTCAAGAAACTTAATGTCATTATCCAAATTAGATGTTTTTGGATATTCTGTTTTGTTTAGTTGTGGAAAACTCTCTTTAATGTATAATTCAATTCCGGTTGGACATGGAATTTTATGTGATGGTTTATATAAAATTTCATTGAATGATGAGTTTGCACAATCTTTATTATCTCTGCATTCGAATGTTGGTATAAAACGTGGCTTAATAAATGAAAAATCCTTAATCTTGTGGCATAGACGACTGGGGCATATCTCCAGGGATAGAATTATAAGATTAGTGAAGACTGGGATTTTGGATAACCTAGACTTCACTGATTTTGATGTGTGTGTGGATTGCATAAAAGGAAAGCAAACCAAACACACTAAGAAATGTGCCACAAGAAGTAAAGAACTCCTGAAAATAATTCATACAGATATTTGCGGACCACTCTCCATTCCATGTTTTACTGGAGAGAGATATTTCATTACCTTTATAGATGATCTGTCACGTTATGGTTATGTGTATCTAATTAATGAAAAGTCTCAGGCTGTTGACATCCTAGAGGTGTTCATTACAGAAGTCGAGAGACAATTAGATAGAAAGGTTAAAATCATAAGATCAGATCGAGGTGGTGAATTTTATGGTAGATATGATGAGTCAGGACAACATCCTGGTCCATTTGCCAAATTTCTAGAAAAGCATGGCATTTGTGCTCAATACACAATGCCAGGTACGCCTCAGCAGAACGGTGTTGCTGAAAGGCGGAACCGAACACTTATGGATATGGTTAGGAGCATAATGAGCTTCTCTAATGTACCCAATTCATTGTGGAATGAAGCCTTAAAGACTGCTATGTATATCTTAAACAGGGTTCCTAGTAAGGCTGTCCCAACAACTCCTTTTGAGTTGTGAACTGGTAGGAAACCCAGTTTAAGACATTTACATGTTTGGGGTTGTCCAGCAGAGGCTAGAATATATAATCCACAAGAAAAGAAATTAGACTTAAAAACAATATCTGGGTATTTCATTGGTTATCCAGATAAGTCTAAGGGATACAAATTTTATTGTCCTAACCATAGTACAAGAATAGTTGAAACTGGTAATGCCAGATTCCTGGAAAATGGTGAAATTAGTGGGTGCTGAACCAAGAAAGGTAGATTTTGAAGTGGTAAGGGTAAATATCCCAATACCCTTTCTTTCAAGAGAAATTGTTGTCCCTCAGCTTGATCATCAAGTTGAGATACCAGAACAACAAGTTAATGTTGGTTCACCACTCCATGAAGATATTCCCATTGAAAATATTGTAGAACCACCACAACCGGCAGCTTTGAGAAGATCTCAAAGGAAAAGAAGATCTGCCATTTCAGATGATTATGTTGTATATCTACATGTAACGCCCCGATCCCGGCGATACGGGGACGTCACTGCAACGTATATACGTAGGTCAGAATTACCCTCCCGTATATACGCTAAGCATCAGTACAGACAAGAATCAGAGTACGGAAGCAAATGGTGCATTATACATTCCAACACATATATACAATTACAGAATTATCACCAGAGTGATAACAATATTACATGAATATCATATCACTAATATGCGCAAATGCGAGAGTACAAGGAATATACATAATATGAACGGTATAAAAGGGAGCTCGCATACAAGTATACAAGGATGTACAAGTATGAAAAGTATAAAAGAGCACTCACGAGTTTGCTAAGGAAAAACTCGAGAGGCACAAAGGGGGTCTGGAAGGATGTGGCTCTGGACTGTCGTCTGGAGATTCACGCTACCGCTGCGCCACTCTGAGCAGTAACGGGGGAAATCCATACGCTCCGGGCTCCATGACCTGGACATAAGAATCCAGGGGAGTCAGTGAAACTCCCCAGGCGAGTATGATACAATGCCGGGTGGCGAGCCAGGATGAGTACGAGTGTCAAGTACAGAAGACAGGAGGGTTAGAACACAAATGAAGTATATGTGTAAACGAGTACAACAAAACCATCAGGAAACCGGAAATCCCAAGTAAAGCTGTAAGCAAGATTGATTGTATATGCTTAGGTCACGGTCCCATGAGATTAGTACATCGAAGGAATAATCCAAACAAGGAAACCCTCATCTATATACTTTTATCTCATGCCACCGAATATCCAAGCATATAGAATCAGAGTTGCAAATCATATGAAAGTCATAGCAGGAATACATCTCGGAAATCATGACATGAAAATACAGGAGTCCATAATAAGAGTCCAAACAGGCATCAAGACATGAACTTATTATATTATTATTACTTGTCTTACTCATATATCTCGGTATGTGACCTGGTGTACGGCCAACCCACATACATCCATATATAAGCTAGCCAAGGTTGTTAACGGAAGCCGATGGAGAACTGATAGCCTTTCTTATAGTAGTTCCATACCCCTGGAACCGGTAGGTATAATCAGTAATATCATAACACTTTCGCCATTGTATATATATATATGTATATATATATACTTTAATTCCGTCACTATAAGCAAGGTATCATTCCGGCATCCATCACTTCCTCCCATACCCATACAAGTTGTCCATTTTATCGCTTATTAACATAATTATCAGAGTTCGGGAATGAGTCATATCATAACAGTAATACATAACAGTGGTCAGTACATAACGGTAATCAGGTACTACATTCCCTTTATCATGATAATTATGAGAATCGGTGTATCATGCTTGGTGTCAAGAGATAGCATGATAAGCGGTGATGTATATCAAGTAACATGCATACCAAGAGATTGATAACAGTCAGGTAAGCCAGGTCATGACAAGAGGGTCTGGTCAAATAATAGCATGTCAGGTGGTCAGGTGGTAATATACCAGATGTCAGGTGATATACATGTGTTAAAAGGAAGCATGCAATTGACAAGTCTAAAGTAATGGTATGACAAGTGGTAATATAGAAGAAAGCCGGAATCCAACGACCACGAAGGGTCGGCCACGCATAATATACAAAGTAGTGAAAGACATGTAAACATGAAATGGAAATATGAGTTGAAATACTTATCGAACCAACGAAATAGGAAAACTCAAATGACAGCGAGAGCAAGTGAGATTACTCGCCTAAATCACCAAAACGCCGAAATACCCGCAATCCACTGAATTCCGGGACTCGCCATAACCTGTGATATAATCACATAGAGTGAAGAGGAGAGGGAAAGAGAGAAGGGTAAGATGATGTTGGTCAAGATACAAGTCAAACAATACTAAGATGTGATATAAGCCTAGAGGAATGGTTGGTATTCAAGAAGGAAATCAACTAAGACAGATGGCCAAAGTTAGTCGACTAGGTGGAAGGGTTAGTCGACTAATAGTGGTCAATAGTCGACTAACAGTTTGAGTTAGTCGACTAGAACTGGGTTCCAGAGAGTTGGGATTCGGTTTCAGGAAATGTCAGTCGACTAGGATGGGAGGTGTAGTCAACTAATCAGTGAACATAAGTCGACTAACGGATACGTAAGTCGACTAAATCTGGGATACAGAGAGTTAAGGTTTTGGTCCAGGAAAAGGTAAGTCGACTAGAGTAGTAGGAGTAGTCGACTAGGGGTCTTAAGTCGACTAATATTTATGATGAGTCGACTAGGGCCGAGAGTTAGGGTTTCTGGTTCAGGTAGGATTAGTCGACTAGGGTAATTCAGGAGTCGACTAGTAGTGGTTTCCAGAGAGTTGAAGTTTGTGTCCAGAAAAGGTTAGTCGACTAATAAAAGGGGTAAGTCGACTAAATTTGTGATTTCCAGGAAAACTAAGTTTCAGCTAAGGATTCTAGTCGACTAGGTTCTAGGTCAAGTCGACTAATCGTGATCGTAAACAGGGTACAGAACTGAGTCTAGTTGTTGGGTTTGATGGTCTAAAAATAGGATTTTATGGCACAAGTGTACAAGAATTTCCATCACAAGTATGTAAAAGAGTTATCTAGTCTTGGTGAGTAAAGATACTCACTTGGATTGGTTTACTTGGAGCTTGATGTTCTTGAAAAGATCCCAAGGTGGAGATGATGGCCTAAATCCAAAAGTAGATGTTGCTTGAGTTGGAGAAGATGATCTTGTGGAGTTCTTGGAGTTAGGGTTGAGGTGGAGAAGAATGAGAGAGTTGGTGAGAGCTTCTCTTTGTTGAAGTGGAGAAGAAAGTGGAGTGAAATGTAAAGGGAAAGTTTAAATAGGGTTTTGATTTTGTGAAGGGTTGCAATTAGTGTAGGTGGGAAGGGGCTTTGTGCAAATAAGGGAAGCATGGGGTGTCACCCCCTTTGGCCACTTGGCCGGCCATGGTAGAGAGAGAAAAGGGATGCATTTAATGGTGGTAGGTGGGAGTTGGTGGAAATTTTGGAGGAAAAATGGGATTTTTGGAAAATGGAAATGCTTTGGTTTGTGGAGAAAGAAATAAAGGAAAGGAAAAAGGAAAGAAACATAAGGGAGAAGATATTTCTCTTGGACATTAGGAAATAAAACTATTGGAAAGACAAGTTCCCAGGTTAAGTCGTGGATACGGAAAACATCACGGAAAACGCCGGAATCGTCCGAAATTCAAGTATCTCGGAATGACCCGAAATAATTATCAAAAATCCAGAATATAATCCTAAGTATCATAGTGAAATCCGTTTTAAGAAATACTTTATAGTTTTAAAACTAAAAATCCCGGAACCAGTTATCTACCGACTCCGGTGGAATTTTCATAAATTCATAAAATCCTCAGAAAAAGCATGTAGGTAAGAAATGTGATTCTAAGAAATAAAGTCTAAAGAATCATCATGAAATTCCAAACTGTTTGAGAATTAAAAATCCAGGAATCGGTCAGCGGCACTGGCCGACACCGGTTTTGAAGACTTTCGTTTTAATTCCAGAAAAATCTAGAAAATCATAGAAAATATATAATATTGGAAAATGACATTTAAAACTAAAATCGGTCAATTCTAATTATCAGAATGTCCAAATCGAGTAATACTCTAGGATCGGGCCTTCGGTTCAGACTAGGGCTGACTCCGAATCCACGAATCCAAATCCAAGACAAAACAGTCATATAAGGAATTCATAATACAGAATAAATACCGGAAACAATTCGAAAAAATATGACCGAAAATCTGAATACGCAACTAAGTACGTATTCCGGGAACGGGGTATTACAATCCACCCACCTTACAAAAAATTGCGTCCTCGCAATTTCGTTAAGGGGTAAATTGAATACAAAGGGGACAAAGGTGGAATCAATACCAATTAAGATATGAAGCACTATAGGTAGGGCTCTCAAGTCAACTGAATAATAATTATACTCTGCATTTCCGGCTGATGATGTCGTGGCTGTGTAATAAATCTTTAGAATAATGCTGAATAATACTGATGATGTCGTGGCTGTGAAATGAATGAATACTGATGATGTCGTGGCTGTGTAATAAAGAAAACCCCGAAAATCCTGAGCATAATAAAGAAGACCGATAATTAAGAATCCGACTGCTGTCCTCTAAAAGATAGCCAGATCAAGATCGATCTGGAGAATACCAAGCTTCATCAAGTTGGCCGAAGAGATCACATAAGAGCTTCATTCTGAACCAGCCACTACCTCTCTAGTCTAGTCATATCTTAAGATAGTATAAGGCTTCATAAAACCAAACATAAAACCAAAACAGGGAAAGGATAGGAGTGATTAGGAATCAAGGGAAAGATATTCAAGGAGGGATTAGAAATCAAAGGAAAGATAGCCAAGAAATAGATAACTCTGCACTTGCAGTTGGAATGTATAACCAAGACTCATGTATTCCAGTTGCAAATCTCTTTACCATTGATTTGCCTTCTGGACGTACTGAGGAGGTTAGAGCCTAAGCTCTGATACCAACCTGTAACGCCCCGATCCCGGCGATACGGGGACGTCACTGCAACGTATATACGTAGGTCAGAATTACCCTCCCGTATATACGCTAAGCATCAGTACAGACAAGAATCAGAGTACGGAAGCAAATGGTGCATTATACATTCCAACACATATATACAATTACAGAATTATCACCAGAGTGATAACAATATTACATGAATATCATATCACTAATATGCGCAAATGCGAGAGTACAAGGAATATACATAATATGAACGGTATAAAAGGAGCTCGCATACAAGTATACAAGGATGTACAAGTATGAAAATAAAAGAGCACTCACGAGTTTGCTAAGGAAAAACTCGAGAGGCACAAAGGGGGTCTGGAAGGATGTGGCTCTGGACTGTCGTCTGGAGATTCACGCTACCGCTGCGCCACTCTGAGCAGTAACGGGGGAAATCCATACGCTCCGGACTCCATGACCTGGACATAAGAATCCAGGGGAGTCAGTGAAACTCCCCAGGCGAGTATGATACAATGCCGGGTGGCGAGCCAGGATGAGTACGAGTGTCAAGTACAGAAGACAGGAGGGTTAGAACACAAATGAAGTATATGTGTAAACGAGTACAACAAAACCATCAGGAAACCGGAAATCCCAAGTAAAGCTGTAAGCAAGATTGATTGTATATGCTTAGGTCACGGTCCCATGAGATTAGTACATCGAAGGAATAATCCAAACAAGGAAACCCTCATCTATATACTTTTATCTCATGCCACCGAATATCCAAGCATATAGAATCAGAGTTGCAAATCATATGAAAGTCATAGCAGGAATACATCTCGGAAATCATGACATGAAAATACAGGAGTCCATAATAAGAGTCCAAAACAGGCATCAAGACATGAACTTATTATTATTATATTACTTGTCTTACTCATATATCTCGGTATGTGACCTGGTGTACGGCCAACCCACATACATCCATATATAAGCTAGCCAAGGTTGTTAACGGAAGCCGATGGAGAACTGATAGCCTTTCTTATAGTAGTTCCATACCCCTGGAACCGGTAGGTATAATCAGTAATATCATAACACTTTCGCCATTGTATATATATATATGTATATATATATACTTTAATTCCGTCACTATAAGCAAGGTATCATTCCGGCATCCATCACTTCCTCCCATACCCATACAAGTTGTCCATTTTATCGCTTATTAACATAATTATCAGAGTTCGGGAATGAGTCATATCATAACAGTAATACATAACAGTGGTCAGTACATAACGGTAATCAGGTACTACATTCCCTTTATCATGATAATTATGAGAATCGGTGTATCATGCTTGGTGTCAAGAGATAGCATGATAAGCGGTGATGTATATCAAGTAACATGCATACCAAGAGATTGATAACAGTCAGGTAAGCCAGGTCATGACAAGAGGGTCTGGTCAAATAATAGCATGTCAGGTGGTCAGGTGGTAATATACCAGATGTCAGGTGATATACATGTGTTAAAAAGGAAGCATGCAATTGACAAGTCTAAAGTAATGGTATGACAAGTGGTAATATAGAAGAAAGCCGGAATCCAACGACCACGAAGGGTCGGCCACGCATAATATACAAAGTAGTGAAAGACATGTAAACATGAAATGGAAATATGAGTTGAAATACTTATCGAACCAACGAAATAGGAAAACTCAAATGACAGCGAGAGCAAGTGAGATTACTCGCCTAAATCACCAAAACGCCGAAATACCCGCAATCCACTGAATTCCGGGACTCGCCATAACCTGTGATATAATCACATAGAGTGAAGAGGAGAGGGAAAGAGAGAAGGGTAAGATGATGTTGGTCAAGATACAAGTCAAACAATACTAAGATGTGATATAAGCCTAGAGGAATGGTTGGTATTCAAGAAGGAAATCAACTAAGACAGATGGCCAAAGTTAGTCGACTAGGTGGAAGGGTAGTCGACTAATAGTGGTCAATAGTCGACTAACAGTTTGAGTTAGTCGACTAGAACTGGGTTCCAGAGAGTTGGGATTCGGTTTCAGGAAATGTCAGTCGACTAGGATGGGAGGTGTAGTCGACTAATCAGTGAACATAAGTCGACTAACGGATACGTAAGTCGACTAAATCTGGGATACAGAGAGTTAAGGTTTTGGTCCAGGAAAAGGTAAGTCGACTAGAGTAGTAGGAGTAGTCGACTAGGGGTCTTAAGTCGACTAATATTTATGATGAGTCGACTAGGGCCGAGAGTTAGGGTTTCTGGTTCAGGTAGGATTAGTCGACTAGGGTAATTCAGGAGTCGACTAGTAGTGGTTTCCAGAGAGTTGAAGTTTGTGTCCAGAAAAGGTTAGTCGACTAATAAAAGGGGTAAGTCGACTAAATTTGTGATTTCCAGGAAAACTAAGTTTCAGCTAAGGATTCTAGTCGACTAGGTTCTAGGTCAAGTCGACTAATCGTGATCGTAAACAGGGTACAGAACTGAGTCTAGTTGTTGGGTTTGATGGTCTAAAAATAGGATTTTTATGGCACAAGTGTACAAGAATTTCCATCACAAGTATGTAAAAGAGTTATCTAGTCTTGGTGAGTAAAGATACTCACTTGGATTGGTTTACTTGGAGCTTGATGTTCTTGAAAAGATCCCAAGGTGGAGATGATGGCCTAAATCCAAAAGTAGATGTTGCTTGAGTTGGAGAAGATGATCTTGTGGAGTTCTTGGAGTTAGGGTTGAGGTGGAGAAGAATGAGAGAGTTGGTGAGAGCTTCTCTTTGTTGAAGTGGAGAAGAAAGTGGAGTGAAATGTAAAGGGAAAGTTTAAATAGGGTTTTGATTTTGTGAAGGGGTTGCAATTAGTGTAGGTGGGAAGGGGCTTTGTGCAAATAAGGAAGCATGGGGTGTCACCCCCTTTGGCCACTTGGCCGGCCATGGTAGAGAGAGAAAAGGGATGCATTTAATGGTGGTAGGTGGGAGTTGGTGGAAATTTTGGAGGAAAAATGGGATTTTTGGAAAATGGAAATGCTTTGGTTTGTGGAGAAAGAAATAAAGGAAAGGAAAAAGGAAAGAAACATAAGGGAGAAGATATTTCTCTTGGACATTAGGAAATAAAACTATTGGAAAGACAAGTTCCCAGGTTAAGTCGTGGATACGGAAAACATCACGGAAAACGCCGGAATCGTCCGAAATTCAAGTATCTCGGAATGACCCGAAATAATTATCAAAAATCCAGAATATAATCCTAAGTATCATAGTGAAATCCGTTTTAAGAAATACTTTATAGTTTTAAAACTAAAATCCCGGAACCAGTTATCTACCGACTCCGGTGGAATTTTCATAAATTCATAAAATCCTCAGAAAAAGCATGTAGGTAAGAAATGTGATTCTAAGAAATAAAGTCTAAAGAATCATCATGAAATTCCAAACTGTTTGAGAATTAAAAATCCAGGAATCGGTCAGCGGCACTGGCCGACACCGGTTTGAAGACTTTCGTTTTAATTCCAGAAAAATCTAGAAAATCATAGAAAATATATAATATTGGAAAATGACATTTAAAACTAAAATCGGTCAATTCTAATTATCAGAATGTCCAAATCGAGTAATACTCTAGGATCGGGCCTTCGATTCAGACTAGGCTGACTCCGAATCCACGAATCCAAATCCAAGACAAAACAGTCATATAAGGAATTCATAATACAGAATAAATACCGGAAACAATTCGAAAAAATACGACCAAAAATCTGAATACGCAACTAAGTACGTATTCCGGGAACGGGGTATTACACTACAGGAATCTGACTATGATATTGGGATTAATAAAGATCCAGTTTCATTTTCACAAGCCATAGAATGCAATGATTCTAGTAAATGGGTTGATGCTATAAAAGATGAGTTGAAATCTATGGACCAAAACCAAGTCTGGGATCTCGTTGAATTGCCTTATAACTGTAAGAAAGTCGGGTGTAAATGGGTCTTTAAGACCAAGCGCGACTCTAAAGGCAATATCGAACGATATAAGGCTAGACTTGTGGCCAAAGGTTTCACTCAGAAAGAAGGCATTGACTATACAGAGACCTTCTCTCCAGTATCAAAGAAGAATTCTCTTAGAATCATTATGGCACTTGTAGCTCATTATGATTTGGAGTTACATCAAATGGATGTGAAAACTGCTTTTCTAAATGGAAATTTAGATGAGGATATCTACATGGAGCAACCTGAAGGGTTCGCAATTAAAGAACAAGAACACTTGGCTTGCAAATTAAAGAAATCTATATATGGACTTAAACAAGCTTCCAGGCAATGGTATATAAAGTTTAACGATACCATTACCTCTTTTGGATTTACAGAAAACACTGTTGATCAGTGTTTATATCTAAAGATCAGTGGGAGCAAGTTTATTTTTCTGGTTCTGTATGTAGATGACATCTTGTTAGCCAGTAGTGATCTTGGTTTGCTGTATGAAACTAAAAGCTATCTTACAAGAATTTTCAGATGGTTGATATGGGTGAGGCAAATTATGTTATTGGCATAGAGATCTTCAGGAATAGATCTCAAGGATTGCTAGGATTGTCTCAGAAAGGGTATATCAATCGAGTCTTGAAAGATTTCATATGGAAATGTGTTCAGTCAGTCCTGCACCCATTCAGAAGGGTGACAGATTAAGTGGTAGCCAGTGTCCCAGAAATGACTTAGAAAAGGGTCAAATGCAGAAAGTTCCGTATGCATCAGCTGTTGGGAGCTTGATGTATGCAAGCACTTGTACCAGACCAGATATCAGCTTTGCTGTTGGGATGTTGGGAAGATACCAAAGCAATCCAGGAATGGAGCACTGGAAGTTGGCTAAGAAGGTTATGCGGTATCTTCAAGGGACAAAGGACTATATGCTCACATACAGGAGATCAGATCAGTTGGAGGTGATCGGCTATTCAGACTCAGATTTTGGTGGTTGCCCAGATAGCAGGAAGTCTATCTCAGGATTTATTTTCTTGCTAGCAGGTGGGGCAATCTCGTGGAAGAGTGTGAAGCAGTCCATTATTGCTTCATCCACGATGGAGGCTGAGTTCATAGCTTGTTTTGAGGCCACAAATCATGCATTATGGCTAAGGAATTTTATCTCAGCACTTGGTGTAGTTGACTCTATTGCCAGGCCGCTGACGATATATTGTGACAATACAGCAGCCGTATTCTTCTCTAAGAATGGTAAGTACTCTAATGGTTCTAGACATATAGAACTTAAGTACTTGGTGGTTAGAGAAAGAGTTGAGAAACAGAAAGTGTCAATTGTAAGTTTAAGTACCACTTTAATGGTTGCTGATCCAATGACAAAGGGATTGCCTCCAAAGACATTCAAGGAACATGTTGTAAGAATGGGTCTTTTGGGCAACCTGTAAATGTGTATTTTGGTACTTATGTAATTGACATTATTGTACAAATAAAAGTTCTGTTTCTGTGTTTCCTGTTATCCAATTATGTGTGCACATATTATGTATGGATGTTTGTTAAACAGGAAATGTCTTTACAAGACAATTACAGGGGTCATTTTGGTTATGAACTCATTAGTAAGGGTTATCAATGTTGTGGTACATAGAAGGGAGTATGACGTGGATGTTGTATAACCGCTATGACTCGCATTGGTAGTCCAAACTAATTGCAGTATTACGGTATTTCATATTTGGGCTTATCAGTTGTTGTTTTTTAAATTCGTGATCATGTGTCAAGTTTTTTCAGTATGGAATCCAATGGAGTCAAAATGTTTTGAAAATGAGTCTTTTCTTTTATTTATTTTCTAAAGTTTTAACCTAATCGGTTAGTGGTCCAAGTGGGAGAATGTTAATCTCACATCATGGTGGCCCACTTAACCTTGATTAATTATTGGATTCCTAATTAAAGATTAACTGATATATTATATGCCCATATTAAAGTGACAATTGTGTAAAGTTTTATTAATCATCTGGGGTATGAAAGAACCATGATGGGTGGTTTTATCATGGGTGATTATTTGCAATTAAGAGACCTACTTCTCTCCTCATGTGAATGACACAAACTGCTTCCTTATTTTTGAGGTTTTCCATCACTAAGAGAAATTTTAGGTTTGTGGTAAAAGAAGGAGACAGAGAGAAGAGGATCAATTGCATTAGGGTTTGCAGGTTCAAAGGAAACATTAAGGTCATTATCCATCCATCTTCCTTGCTTAATCAATGGCTTCAGGTATGGTGCATGAGTTGTTGTTCTAATTATGCATTTAAATTTCCTTGAGATGTAATTGATTCTTAGATTCATGACCATTATTCCGCATTAAATATATTTTATTTCCAACATTTCTCACTCCCTCTGTCTTCCGATTTCTGTGCTATCTTCCAATGTCTCCTCTATCTCCTTTCTCCCTACATCCAAGACAAACATTTAGCTACAATCTGCTAGATTTATTTATTTATTTATTATTTTCAATTTTCACAATTTAAAGTTGTATATGAAGATTTATGGGCATCCACCAATGGAACTGATATGAAAAGTACAGATCAAATGAGCTTTGCCTATAGCTCGTCAGCGATATGCATAATGAAATCACTCAAAGAAACTCCTTGTTCTAGTATCTATTTACAGATTATTTCACTGAATGACAATCTCCAAATCAAATTGCAGCACATACTGGATCATGGGCCGGAGCTTATCCAGACATCATCACCTGCGAAATATGTTCTGGATGCCGACAGGGGCTGATCGTCTCGCAGCTGAACCTGGAACAGGCCAATTGAACCCCTCAACCCAGACACCTATATTGTTGTCCATAATGTCATCAATCATGCTACCTCGCTTTTCCCAGACAACTTCTACCATTCTGGAGCTGACGAAGTCTTCCCTCATTGCTGGAAAACTGACCCCTCGATCCAAAAATTCCTGTCAGAAAACGGTACGCTGAATCAAGTGCTAGAGATGTTCATCAATGCAACATATCCTCAAATTCGTGTGCACAATCACACTGTTGTCTATTGGGAGGATGTCTTGCTGGACTCTGCCATTCATGTCAGTGAATCTGTACTCCCTAGAGAGACTACAATCTTGCAGTCATGGAACAATGGGCCTAACAACACGAAGAGGATCATGTCTTCAGGGTACAGGATCGTTTTATCGTCTGCTGATTTCTACTATCTCGACTGCGGCCATGGGAGTTTCATGTGCAAGACAGCCGTTACGACAAGCAGCTGATCAGTGATGAAGCCGGGCAGACATTTAACTTCAATGGAGGGAATGGAGGATCGTGATGCAGCCATTTTAGACCTGTCAGAGAATTTACAGTTATGATATCACTTACAGACTGACTACAGAGGAGGCTAGGCTGGTTATTGGGGGCGAGGTGGCGCTGTGGTCGGAGCAAGCAGATCCGACAGTGCTGGATGCGATGGTGTGGCCGAGAGCTTCGGCAATGGCAGAGGCACTGTGGTCACGGAATCACGATGAGAGTGGGAAGAAGAGGTATGAAGAGGCAAATGCCAGGTTGAATTAATGGTGGTACAGGATGGTTGAGAGAGGGCTATGGTGCCTTCATAATCCTGGCATGTGCGACTTTGTTCAGTAATATTCAGCTCAAGGAGTTCAAAATTTTATGGTCAATTGATTCTGAAAGAATAAAAATGATGTGATCATGAGATATATCTTGCATGCATACATTATGGAGCTTGTTTTGTTGAATATAACCAGCAAGTGAAAATGAATATCAAATAATTAGCATTTATCAGGAAACTAAATGATCTCTGACGACTGAAAGTTCCCTCATAAATAAATGACGCTGTTAGCAGATATGTTCAGTAAAGTTCAAAACTTTATGGTCAATTGATTTTGAAAGAAGAAAAATGATGTAATCATGAGGTATTTCTTGCATACATATCAAGAGAAATATGGAGATTGTTTCTGAAAGAATAAAAATGATGTGATCATGAGATATATGGAGATTTTTTTGTTGAACATAATCAGCAAGTGAAAATGAATATCAAGTAACTAGCATTTATCACAGGAAACTAAATGATCTCTGTTACTGAAAATTCCCTCATAAATGATACAATTCGTACAAAGTTTGAGAAGAAAACATAACAAATTGGCCTTAGCTATTGATATTGCACATTCCAGGATGAGTCATGCACCACAAGGGCTGAATAGGCTCAGCCCCAATTCCACGGCCAACCATCCGGTACCGCCATTCATTCAGTCGATCAGTCGCCTCCGCATATCTCTTCTTCCCGCTCTCATCACGATTCCCCGACCACAGTGCCTCCGCCATTGCCGATGCTCTCGGCCACAGCCTCGCATCCAGCACCGCTGAGTCGGCCTGCTCAGACCACAACGCCACCTCTCCACCCAGCACCAACTCAGCTTCATCCTCACTCAGCCCACAAGTAATGTCATAGTCGTACACCCTCTGCCATGTCTTAAATGGTGCACACCAAGACCCCCCCTTAGTACCTGCATCACTGCCAATATCATCATCATATCTACTGTCGTTGCTGACGAAACCTCCATGGCCGCAGTCCAAGTAATAGAAGCCCGAGGACGAGACAATGGCCCGGTACCCGGCCCGAACAATGAGCTTGGTGTTGTTAGGCCCCTTGTTCCAAGTCTGAAGGATTGTTGTTTCTGGAGGGAGAACTGATGGATCAACCTTTATGAGAGGGTCCAACAGAACATCCTCCCAGTAAACTGCAGTCCTGTTGAGTGACACAATGAGAGGGTGAGTTGAGTTGACAAAGATTTCAAGGACTTGGCTGAGAGTTCCTCCATGGGCCAAAAATGCCTGGATTGTGGCATCATCCTTCCAGCAGCCCGGGGTGATCTCGTCAGCGCCGGCATGGTAGAACTGTTCGGGGAAGAGGGCGGCGATGTCGCGGATGACATTGTTGACAACTTGGTAGGTTTTGGGAATGAGTGGGTTGAGATGGCCGGTGCCGGGCTCGGAGGCGAGGCGGCTGTCCCAGTCGTCGGCACCGTTTGGAAGCCAGAACTTGTTGGCGCATGCCATGATTTCTGGATATGCTTCTGCCCATGATCCAGTGTGCCCTGTCAATGAATCAGAACAGTTTCAGGTACAGGTTCAAGCTGCAATGCAAGCAAAAGGAGGGGAGTATGAACTGAGACTGGTCAATATGTTTCAATTTGTTTAGTTGATATTTTTCAAAGATGCCAACTAGCATTTTGCTCTTTCTCTGAGAAAAGAAGTGTAAGTGTATCATACTTCTGTCCCAAATGGGAAAGAAAATAATTGCAACCTTATCATGCTCGCTAATCTCTCCAGCAATCTTTTCCAATTTACCCAGATTCCAATCATTTTTTTATTCATAGGCAAGAACATGGCCTTTTGCATAATTAGTAACAAAGATCTTAAGACTATATCCAAGCAACCAACTGGTATTCGTGTTGATTTTGAGAGCTCTCATGTTCAAAACATATCACCCTTATCATCAGTTTTTACTGCTCTGAAAAGGAGGGGAAAAAAAAAAATTAAGGCAAAATTGAGAATTTGGTACTAACCAGGCGCATCAATCTCCGGCATCACTCTCACGCCCGGCTCAACCCGTACTCAACAATCTCCCTCACATCCTCCACCGCGTACCTCATCCCCAGCCCGTACGACCCCTTCTCGGCGAGCTCCGGCACCGAAGGAAGCACGATGGGGAAAGACTGCGAGTCCGTAATGTGCCAATGGAACACGTTGAGCTTGTTAGCTGCCATGGCGTCAATGGTCCTCAATATGTCCTCCTTCGGGTAATAATTCCTCGACGTGTCCAGCAGAATCCCCCGGTGTGGGAAATTCGGCCGGTCGTAAATGGATATATCGGTCGCAACGACGGACGGTTCGCCCCACGTCAACTGGGAGAACGTCTCGAGCCCGTGCATCGCCCCCCAGACGGTCCTTGCTGTGAGATTGGCCGTTCCAGAGGAAATCAGCAGCGTGTAGGACTCGTCCACACCGTGTTGCAAAGCGCAGGAGAGGTCTGAGACAAGGATCGTGAGAGATCGGAGTGGCTCGAAGAGGGCGATTTCGACGGAAGGGGGGACGACGGGGCGGTATCGTTCGGAGGCGATGAGGCGGGAGTAGCGGGCGACGGCGGGGCGGAGTTCGGGGTGGCGAGGGGCCGGGGAGAGGATGTGGAAGCGAGGGGAGAGGAGGGAGGCCCTGGGGATGGGCCAGAGGGTTTTGGTGGGCTTGGGCCAGACGATGATGGGATGAGTGTTGGAATGTGAGAGGATTGAGAGGAGGAGGAGGAGGAAGAGAATGAGGGGGCAGTGGTGGCTGATGATCATGGCGGTGACGGTGGCGGTGGCGGTGACGGTGGCGGTTGTCGTTTAGGGATGAGGTTGTGATTGACAATGAAGTGGACAAAGATTTTTTATATGGGAATTTGGAGTGTATTGGGATCTGGTGTGGATTGGGGGCTAGGAAGTTTGTGAGTGGAGATTGCAATGAGGGGTTTATTTCCATTTTTCACTCAAGACAAACTATACACGTTTCTTTTTTCTTTTTACCTTTGATTTATAATTACACGTTTATAAAACAACATATGCTTTCTTTTTGAAACATAACAACAAATAGTTGTTAACAGTGGGGATTCTGCGCTGCAACTTGGCCGCTTAAATGGTGGGGATCTATTAATAGTGGGATTCTGGGCCAGCACTTGGGGCCTGTTTGTTTCGTTGCAAAACGTCGCAAGTCGTAAGTCGTAAAATGAGAATGAAAAAAGTGAACTGTAGCAGAGAAAATATATTGTGTTTTACGGTGTTTGGTTGATAAAGTGAAGTGTAAATGGAAAAGTATATCGTGTTTTACGGTGTTTGGTTGATAAAGTGAAAGTGTAAATGGTAAAGTGTATTGTGTTTTACGCTGTTTAGTTGGTAATGTAAAAGTGTAAGTGGAAAAGTTGACCACAAAATTAACTGTAGCAGTGATTTAAATATTATAAATACTATTAAATTAAATCTACTATTTCAAATTAAATTGTATTAATAAATTTGAGATAAAAAATTAATAATCTTAATATTTTATTTATAACAATAATATTAATAAAATATTAGTATAAATAGTAAAATATTACTAAAATATTAACTAAATAAATAATATAAAATTTAAAAAAAATCTAAAGAACATTAATAAAATTTTAAGAATACTAATAAAATATAAATATTAAAAAATGTCACAACAATAATAAAATATAGTTATAATATTATAATATTAAAAATACTTAAAAATTATTATAGTATAAATTTTATTATAATATTATTGTAATATTATAGAAATATAAAATTAATAAAGTAAAATATAATTATAATTTAATAATAAATTATCATTATAGTATTAATATACTGAATTATTATTACAATATTAACATAATAAAATATTAATATAATAATAAAATATATTATGATATTAATAAAGTAATTTTTTATATTAAAAATAAATAATTAAATATATAGTAATTTTATATTAAAGTATAATACTGTTATATTAATAAAATATTAACTCTAAATAAAATAATAAAAAATGGAATAAATATTAATAAAATAATAAAATATTAAATTAAAATATTAAATTAAAATAGTAAAATATTAAATATTAAAACAATAAAAAGTTAAAGATTAAAAATATAAAATAATTAAATAATTAAATAAAAAATTGAACACTATTAAAATATTAAATATTTAATAATATTTAATTATATATTGATTATCAAGTAACTGTTTTGAACTGTAAGTATACTACAAGTGACAGTTACATGACCACAAAATTAACTGTAGCAACTGCAAGTGGGAAAATATGAGTGTAAAAGTGAGATTTACATGACCACAAATTTAACTGTAGCAACTGCAAGTGGGAAAAGAAGAGTTGCAAAAGTGTTTTGCATTTTGCATTTTGCAAACGAAACCAAACAACTTTAAATGTAAAGTTGCAAAACTTTTTGCATTTTGCAAACGTTTTGCAACTTACCAAACACGCCCTTGGTCGCTTAAACGAAGATCTATAATAGTGAGAGAGTCTGAGCCATCTTTCCAGTTAAACAGGGGCAGGGGATTTTCCTTGATGGGATGAGCTTCGGAGGGACGGATATTAGTTCACTGATAAATGAGGAGTTCTTGATAAACTTCGTGGGATTGAGCTTAAAGGAAGTCTTTCTAATGGAGTTTGAGAACTTCATTGGACGATTTTCATCTAGTGGGCTAGCCCAGCATACAATGACGAAGAAGAGCACAGGGAGAGCAAAGATTCACGCTTGAGTATAGGGGTTTTTCTTTGTTGGAGGAGTTCATCTAGAGTTGAGAGAGGATCAGTGAGTTTACATGGTGCAAGTCGAGCTTCTACCTGAGGGCCAGAGGAGTTGCGTAGTAGTGGCGACAGAGCGTTGTTTGTTTAAGCGCGACTAGAGGGAAAGAGGTAGTGAGAGTTTTTTTCCCCTTTTTTTGTATTTGGATTCTTTTAGCTATCTCCGGGTACCTGCGTGTGCACAATTTGTATCTGTTCGTTTGGGAGATTTTAGATTCTTGTACTTACTCGAGATTATTTTCGTTAATTCACTCAATGAAAGGCGGGGAACCATTTGACTCACCGTTTTTCCTTAAAAAAAAACACAACAACAAATAGCTGTAATCTAGAAATGGACACCGTGAGATTGGAGAGGATCTTGATCCAACGCAGCGGTGTCAACCCGATCGGGTTTTACCCAAACATGACCAGACCCAACCCGAAAATACAAAGTATAGATTTACATTTATGAAAACTCGAATGGGTTTGAATTTAAAAATTTTAAGGTTTTTATTTATGGGTGGGATTTGGGTATCACATTTTAACCCACTTGTAACACCCCGTTTATAGGATACGTATCCAGATACGTATCTCAATTTTTCGATCGTATTGTTTCAATTTTCTTCCCGTATTTGTTTTTTCTTTGTGATTATTTATATTATTTGGTATCGAATCTGGATTCTCAGACTCAGAGTCAGTCCTGATCTGGACTAGAGAACCGATATCAGCGTACTACCTGATTTGATCTTTCTAATAATCTGATTTGATCGATTTCAATTTTAGATACTGTTTTCCAATATTTTAGATTTTTCATGATTTTCTGAAAATTTTCAGAATTATTCTGCAAAATCTTCAAAACTGGTGCCGATCGGTATCGCTGACCGATTCCCGAATTTTTAGTTTTCGAATGGAGTTAAATTCTTAGAAATAGTTTTCACATTATTTCTTAGAATCCCATTTTTCATCTAAATACATTTCTGGAGATTTTTTTGAATTTATCGAAGTTCGACTGGTTTTGATGTCGACCGGTATCAATGGTGGATTTCAAGATTTTTAATTTGAAAATCAGATTGAATTTTTTGAATCCCATTTCACCTTGTACCATAAAATAATATTTTCTATTTTTGAGAATTTTTTAGAACGTTTCCGAAACAGTCAATTTTTACCCGATTTAAATAATATTATTTTCTCTTCTTTTCTTCCTTGTTTCCTTCACCACTTATCTACTTAATTCTCCCATTTTACTCTATTAAATTTATTATTTAATAATTTAATAATTTACTTATTTTTCTCATTTTCATTTTCTTTTCCTTCCTTTTCTTTTCTTTCTTTTTCTTTTTTCTTTTTCTTTTCTCTTTCTTCCTTTTCTTTCTCCCCCACCTGCTCCCTGCCTCCCCCATTCCCTGCCAATAGCAGCAGCCCCTCCCCCCTCCATTCCACCGTACCACTCCCTCTCCCCCATTCTCTTTTCTTTTCCTCTATCTCTTTCTCTCATTTCTGTCTCTCCATTTTTCTCTCTCTATTCTCCCTTTCCCTCTTTCCTACTAACTTCTTCCTCCCATTGATCGCCGCCGCCAGCACCACAGATGGCGCTGCCATCCCTCTCCCTTGGCCAGTGCTACCTCCCTAAAACCCCCTTGTCTTCTCCACTTCCCTCATCTTCAATTAACACCCCCTTTTCTTCAATTTCTCCCAAACCCATTATCACCATCTTCTTCTTCTTCTTCTTCTTCTTTAATCCACCATTAATCCACCACCAATTTCTCCCTTCCTCCATCCAACCACTATTTTCACCTCCTCCTCCAACTCCTCAACATCATCACCATCTCCTTCTCCTTCAAACACTTCAACCACCAACATTAACAGTCACAACACCACCAACAACATCAACACCCAAAACCCATCTCCACCTCCTTTCCTCCCCAGGCTACGGCTGCACGCTGCCCTATGGCTGCACCGTCGCCTCCCTGGCCGGCGGCGGCCAGCAACCAGCTAGGCCGTTACTCACTCACCCTCCTCTTCTTCTCTTCTTTCTTCTTCTCATTTCTTTCTTTCTTTCCTCTTTCTTCTTTTCTTTTTTCCTTCGTTTAACCCTTTCAGCATCTCTCTCTCTCTCTCTCTCTCTCTCCCCCCCTCTCCTCTCTTTACTTCTTTCTTCTCTCTCTTTCACTCTCTGTAAAGCCCCGATCCCAAGGATACGGAGACGTTATGGCGACGTACATACGCGAGGTGAAAACAACTCACGCGTACGTTAAGCCTCAGTACAGGACATAGCCTCCATATAGACAAGAGGTCTAGCAGGAAATAAGTATAAGAATACCTGCAGAAAGAGGTTAGTGATCATAACAGATAGGAAAACAGGGATAAATAAGATAACAGGAATAAATCACAACGATACTTATGAATGGTCTCGATGATGAGTCTCCTATGTGAATCCAATGGACTATCTGACAATACGATAACTCGGATCTCTAACCTGGGCACGCAAACCCAGGGTCGTCAGAAAGCGACCTAGTGAGTGATAAAATGAAGGAGGCAGTAATATATACTATAGTAATACAAGCACGATAATAATATATAATAAATGTTTATGTACTAGTGATACCATATAATAGAACTTTAATAAGATGTAGAAATATAACAATGGCATATTTTAATACCATCGCCACCTAGCATGTTATCATCGGGTCATGTCCACAGTAGTCTCTAGTTTTATACAATTTATAATGTTGTATAGTGGTGACGTGATAGAAGTGAACATGCAGATGGGCATATGTAAGATAACCATAATACGGTGTGTGCATATACAGTAATGATGTCTGTAAGGTATACAGAAAACAGAATATATGTGATGCAGAGTATACATGTACATGAGTAGTATGCCACCGCAGAAAGTGTAACATGTACCAAGTAAAGTAACAAAGTACACTTGTAACATGATAGCGGATAAATTATCAGGAACAGTAACAAGTACAACTAAACAAGAGTATACATGTAAAGTCATGATATTTATATAATAGTAGCAATCAGTACCATCTGATATTTTAATCAATCTCTTCCAGTGTCCATACCACTGGCAGTTCATACTGGAGCCCGCACTCTAGTCGAACCCATCCGGACATGGCATACGGGTACCATTATCCAAAAAAGAGAGTGACCAAATAACAAGTGTTCCCGACATCACTATTGTGTATACTGTTTTATTATGTTACTTGGAAACCAAATGGTCGAGGAGCTCTTATCGGGTAGGTGTATCCCGTGCATACCCGGGATCACGGCCTTAAACAGACCCTGGCTGCTGAGACCAGGGCCAGCCCGCTAAGGCTGTAACATGTAACGGGAACTCAATGAGCTAAAACAATAACGGGAAACGGGAGCTCATGAGCTATAACAGACGGTAGCTAGCACTACCCCGTCCCCTGCAGTGGGACAAACAATGGATCCAGACATCCACCCGATAAGATCTAATCAACCGTCAAGTCTCCCCCATACCCAAGTTCTCTTTATTATCTTTCACTATGCAGTATATCAGGAACAAGTACAGTGCATGGTACATGTAACATGATAACAGGACCTGAGCTCAGTTGATAGTATAAAACAGGATAACGGGAAATGGGAACAATAGATGTGGGATTCCACACATCACATATCAACAGCTCATGTATCCAGTAACGAGAATATCAATATCAATAACGGGAAACAATCATATAACTGGAATACGGGAATCACATGGAACAATAATACATGTAATATGGACGGTGATCCATGTGACAAGAAGATAGAAACAATACATGCATGTAAACTCGTGCGGTGAACATATGTAACAGTGATGTATGAACATGAGATAACTGTGTATCGAGCATCCATGTAACGATGATAACAATAATATGAAATGCGGTACTCCGTGAATTGGTATATCAGTGTACCAATGGAATATATATGTGTAGCAATAATCTACATGTATACCATGTCCAGTGAACTACAGTATCCGTGTCATGATGATACCAGTGCATCAAATAACGGTGTCTAGCATGCATGTCTAGTGGCAGTGTAGAGTCATAGAGTATGTGTAGATCAGTATACATGTAACGATGGTTATCTAACTGTGATACAATACATGAAATAATAGTGTCCAAGAATATGGTGAAACAGTGGCCCGAGTATCAGTGGCTGTGCAGGTATGATGACTGTGTCCGAGTTGTCTATGTCAGTATTTATTGTTATTATTATTACATCACCTATATTTATATTAAATGAGGAAATACCTTACAATATTATAGGTTATTCCTAGTACAATGAGTTTCCAATAATTACAAATTAATAATTAATAGTTATCGTGTTTTATCCATAATCAAGATCTATCACTGAAAGTAATCAATCAATTTCACTAAACATGGTAAAATATACTTTATAAAATAAAAACACTCAAAAATTAGCCGTGGGAAGGTAGCTCTCTTTCCCACGATTGCAACGGATCCAGAATCGTCCAAATTGGAGTCCGGATGCTCCAGATATCGCCCGAGCACTAAAAGTAATAGAAATGGATTAAATATGTAATAAAATATTTCAAATGCAAATACTGAAATTTAGCAGGGGGTTTTCTGTAACTTTACCTTTATTGGGTTTTAGAGCGGGTTTGGGCTCTTAACGGGTCGGGTTTGGATCCAATACCCAAACCCAAAACTTAAGTAAATGGGTCATTGGGTTATCGGGTTATTAATGGGTTTCAAAGCCTATTCGGGTTCATCCGAACCCAATAAAGACAGCAGCAACAGCAGCAGCAGCTGTTGCTGCTGCTGCGCGCGCAAGCCGGCCAGCCCTGCTGGCCGGCAGCAGGGGGCCCGCCGGCGGCGGTCCCGGCCGCCGCGGCGCGGCGGTTCAGGCTGCAAGAGAGAGAGAGAGAGTGTGTGAGAGAGAGAGGATGAGAGAGGGAGAGAACAGGGCAGCAGCGCTACCCTGTGCCTTGCCGCGCAGCCACGCGGCCACGGTGACCGGCGGTAACCGGCGGCGGCGCTAGGCCGCCGTGGCGTCCTGGGCTCGCGCACAGAGAGAAAGAGAGTGAGTGAGGAGAAAAGAAAGAAAAGAAGAAGCAGAACAGAGGAAGAAGAAGAAGAAAAAAAGAAGAAAGAAAAGAAAAAAAGAAAAGGAAAAGAGGAAGCGGAGGAGGCGGCGACGGCGGTGCTTGGCTTGGGGGTGCCGGTCACCGGCAAGGGCGCCGGCCTCCGGCCGCACGTCAGCGAGCACGAGGGGAAGAGAGAGACTGTGAGATCGAGAGAGGGAGAGAATTGGAAGATAAAGAGAGAGAGGGAGTTGATTAGTGACCCTAATTAGAGAGAGAGAAAGAGAAGTGAGACATAAAGAGAGAGGAGGGGTTTTAAGTAGATGAGAGAGAGAGGCGTGGACATAGGCGGTGGGGGAGAAAGCTCCAGAGAAATGGAGAAGAGAGGAGAGAAAAAGAAAAGAGAAAAGAATTTGTTTTATATTAGTTAATTAATATTATTTTATTCGGTAGAACCTTGGCTAACTCCAAACGGTTCCCAAAAATTACAGAAAATAGAGAATATTATCCTGAGACATAATATGAAAATGGTTTAAAGAAATTCAGTCTGGTTTGTAAGTAAAAAAATCCTGAAAGGTTTCGCCGGTACTGGGCGACACCGATTTGGCCGGGATTTTGATAAATTCAGAAAAATTCTCAAAAATACCCTAACGTCGATAATATGATTTTAAGACACAAGGTGAAAGCGGATTCTCAAAATACAATTCCGTTTGGGAAATAAAAATGTAAAGCCGATTATCGGTATCGGTCGACACCGACTATGGAGATTTTCCAAAATAATCCAGAAAAAGTCCAGAAAATTCTAAAAAATCTAAAATATTGAAAAATGATATTTGAAACTGAAATCAGCTCAATCGGACTACCAAGGAGGTCAAGTCAATTTTGTACGTCGTATCGAGTACCGATACTGTGATACGTACACCAGGGATCAGGGGGTTACATTTCTCCCCACCTTACAAAAAATTTCGTCCTCAAAATTTCAATTCAGGTGGGAGGGCAAGATTTACAGCCCCAAAGCCTAAATGTTACGGGTCCACGACACTTCCGCTGCGCACTCGGATATCTATAAGGAGCTCGGGATGGAGAATTAGTGTAGTGAACTACAGCTAACAGAATGAAAGCAATAGGATGAAGAGTAATAAGAAGAAAATCAGATAGTCTGGGTGACAACTGTAATTAAGGAATAAAACAGAGTCAAGGAATGAATTGTCAATGACATGGTATTCTTGTACTCGTCGCTGGAATCCCAAATTCAGATACATACAAGTTAATTTGAATCTGATTGTACTGTTGGTAAGAGCCCAAGCATTGACCCAGATGGTTACCCACACCAGGTGTGAACCTAGGCTCTGATACCACTATGTAACGCCCCGATCCCAAGGATACGGAGACGTTATGGCGACGTACGTACGCGTGAGTGTGTTTTCACCTCGCATATGTACGTCGCCATAACGTCTCCGTATCCTTGGGATCGGGGCGTTACACACTCTCTCTCCTCTTTCTCTCTCCCGCTCGCGCGTTCACGTGGTGTTTATAGAGTTCCCAGATCGTTCTCTATGTTGCATGGTTTGAGGCGAATACAATATCTCTTGAGCGGGTATTGTTTTCTTCTGGCGAGTACTTTGACTTGTTATTGCTATTGTTTTCCTAATGCTTGATACATGTTATGCGGGTACTTCTCTAATATTTGATATATGCCATGCAAATATATTTTTCTAATGTTATATTTATTTCGCATGTGCTCTTCTAATATTTGATTCATGATACATGTTATATTTCTTGATACATGTTGGATAAATATTATTCTGGTGTTTAATACAGGATACATAACATGCGAGTGTTTCTTATTACTACTACATGCTTTGTGAATACCATTCGGATGCTTGATACATGAATTGCGAGTACCCTCCCTTTGGGCTTATATTGTCATTTACTGTTGAGCCTATATATTGTTATTCATTTTTGGCGTTGTTGTAACTTATTTGGACTAGCATTATTATTGTATTAGATATGCCTAGATACGCTCCCGCTTCGCTCGGATTCGCATAACTATTTAATAGCTTAATATATTATTATTATAATTATGGTTGTAAAGAGTTTAAAATGTTTAACTATACTGTTCTCCTGTATCATGTTACATGACCGGGTGATTTCCTGACATATAATGTTGTGACTCTGTATTCAACTACCTGACACTGACATGTTAATTACCTTACACTTGATATATGACACTAATACTTGACATGCTATCACTTGACACCTGATACTTGACACTTGATATCTGACCCTAAGAATTGACATACTATCACCTGATACATGACACTTGCTACTTGGTATTGATACACTTTACCTGATGTTGTAACACCTGACTGAATAACTATCACACCTGACACCTATATTACATTGTTTATTCATGATTATCGTTTTTACGGGGACTTGGCATGATTATTATATTGCACCAGACATTTGGTACTCCTCAACTCTAATTCTCCTGTACTCCTGAACTCATGTCTTCTAAGCTTCTGTATTCCCGAACTCCTAAAATAGGGAGAGTCCTGATATTATACTCCTGATACTATACTCGTTTTGATCCCCGTAATTGGTTAATTATGAATATTGAATTATTGTGAACATACTGTGGACATTGTCATTGGAAAATCTGTAATAAAGTACTCAACGTACAATGGAACGGGAAAACTGATGGGTACCGATATAGCTTCTGTGTTTATGGTGGCCATACAAATGTTGTACAACTAATACTTAGGATTCTACCTAGAGGCCACCAGGTGTTTCCGTGGGGCGTGCTGACACCCTACTCCCCTGACCTCTCTGCCGGGTGTGCCATAAGCCCCTGGGCCTCTTCCTTTGAGATCGTTGACACCCTATTCCTGTTCGGGCGTATAATAAGTCCTGTTCAGGCATATAATAAGTCCTGATACTTAACGGTACGTTTCGGCTCAGTACCAGATATTCCTGGACTGTTGTCCCGGGCATGTGCGAGACCTATTCTAAACATGGTTCGTCGAGGCCCGTCAATTTCCATTAATTTACTCTCTGGTGTATATGCGGGGTTATGTGGAATAGGGCGCATACCGAAGTATACAAATCGGATGAGTCATAATAACATAATAATAACATGTTACTGACATCTGACTAGTGATATGCCTAATCTATACTTGTGAAACCTGTGATACAATACATTATCCTGCCTGCCACTTACATATGATATCTGTACTACTGTGTTGAATCACTTGACTTGCTTGTTTTCGGGTTTTCATACCATTTCCTTATTCTATTATTGTGAAGGCAACTCGGGTTATATAACTCAGCCTATGGTGACTAGAGGTATATGGTATATATATGAAAGTTTTCTTATTTGGATTATTCCCTCGACGTATTAATCTCATGAATACAAAGTCTAGGCTTATACAACAAGTTTTGTCCACACTTGTATTTAACGCATTACTAAATGTTCTATTTCATAGTTGCATTTATCGCATGCTTGATGTCTGTTCGCATGTTTATATGTGCCTATGCTCACGACACCGTTTTCTATGCATATTCTCCGATTCATATTTATCTATTCACATATACTTACTTGATTTCGAATTTACCGCCGATTCTCTGATTTTCATTTATGTTATGGTCATTGCCTGTATCTGCATGCCTGAACCACATCACTTGATCATGTACACGTGTGACTGTCTGAGCACGCCACTTGGTTTTATCTTGCATACTCGCTAGGTTATTTTCTGACAACCTTGGACCTTCATGTTCAGATCCAGGAGCCTGGACCGTGGTGGCGTTTCTGTAGTTGATCAGAGTGCGCAGTGGAAGTGCGAATTAGCGGTTGTCTGTCCAGAGCCCCTCTTCTTCCAGGCCCCCTTGATCAGCTCGCGAAGATTCTCATCTTACTACTCTTGAGTACTTTTCTGTCTTTTTATATTGCATATCATGCTCTTGCGCTTTTTGATGATCTAATATTCTTGAAAAATTGTGTCATGTCCTATGATAACTGTATAATTGTGCTATTATTGTTGGAATATATATTACTATCGTGCTTTCGTACTCTGATTTTTGCTTGAAGTGATGCTTAGTCTATATATGTGAGGGTTTTCTGCCCTGCGTATATACGTCACAGTAACGTCTCCGAACCATAAGATCAGAACGTTATACCACCCAAACCTAACCTGAATCCAGATCAGAAGACAAAATTAATGCTAGCCATTCATTAAAGAATGAACAGTTAAAATCAATAACAAGATGAGATATATAACTCATCTAATCTCCAAATTAGGCTTTTTTCCTTTCTTTCCAAATCTAAATTAATATCATCTCCAAACATGGGCTGGCTTTTCCCCTCGTCGCAAATTCCTAGATCATATCGTCTCTAAGGATGACGCTAGTTCTTGTGACGATGATGACGTTGGTTCTCGACGATGATGACCATTGATTCTTCTAAAATTTAGTAACTTCTCCAAATTAGAGTTATTTCTGCATCAGATTTTTTACATTTGAGGATCTTTCAACCTGTGATCTTTCAAGCTCCAATCTTTCTAATTTCTCTTTCAAGTTGGACTTGGTTAACATGAGCCAATTAATCCCTAGTGTAAAACAATAATGTATTGTTTTTTTTTTAAAAAAAATGTACACAAGTTGTCATTACATTTGTAATGTTTGGATATTTCTATGAATTCATGTAATATTGAATGACAATATGATGCTTATTTTGTTTATTTTGGGAAACTTGAAGGCAAACGGCCGTAACAATGACATGAGCTGAATTTGAAATTTAAATTGTTTTGGGTGACAAGAAGAGATCTTAATTTAGTTCTGTAATCGTTGGGGCCAAAATTGTGGGAGCAAAATTTGTCACCTAATCTCATTCTATCACAAGAAAAAAAAATGCTTTGATGATGGCCTTTGTTGCACAAATATAGGGAGGTGAAAGCTGATACAGTGTTCATTTTCTCTTTTAGTCCAATTTTTCGAAACGAGTGGTAATCCTCTGTATTATAGCCTTTTGGAGCCGAGGGTTGGTAGTAACGAGCAAGATTTGACGAAGGTTAGTCACTTTTTTTTTGGGCCAAAAACATTGACCTGGAAATAGACCCAGTTGGTTCCTGGGCTTGACCTTGTTGGGCCGAACAAAAGTGAACTGAAGCCATTGTCAAAACCAATCTAAAACTCAGGCACAGATATTAACACACAAAGAATTGATTAAAGCGCACATCAATTAATTACTACAATTATATTATTTTTTTACACTTTTACTTAAAATTGAAAAGTTCAAAATGTCCTTTCTTCTTCTTCGTTTCTTTCTTCTTATACTCCTCCTTTCGCCCCTCAGCCTCACCAAAAAAAAAAAAAAACCCCTCCACACCCCCCTCGTCCCAGAGGGAGGCGAGGGTGGGGGCGAAGGGCGGCATGAGGGGAGGGGGGAAAAGGGGGGCGACGAAGAAGATAGGGGAAGAACGACGAAAGAGATGATATGGTATTGGGATCATGTTGGGCTTTTCAATCTGCTTCATGTACTACTCGATCTACAAAAACTTCTTGGCTACCTTCTTTTAGCCGCCACCACTTAATCTTAGGATCTAACTTACGTTTAATCTTTCTAAATCTCCTTCTAATCTGGACATCTAAAATTAAGAGTTTATATTGGGTTACTACACTCTCACCCGGTACTACCTTACAATCCATACAACAACCTCAATCTACTTTTCTAGTTAATAAGAAATCTATTTGGTTCGCACTTGGTTCACTTCTAAAAGTGATCAAGTGAGACTCTCTCTTCCAAATCAAGTATTCGCTCAGATCAAATCATATGACAAAGTAAAATCTAAAATCGAGTTATCTGATTCATTTCTTTCCCCAAAACTAAATCCTCCATGTACACTATCAAACCCATAACGACTAGTTCCTACATGCCCATTGAGGTCACCGCCTATAAAAAGCTTTTTTCTAATGGGTATGCTTTGCACAATCTTATTTAAATCTTCCTAAAATTGACGCTTACTTGACTCATCAAATCTTACTTGTGGTGCATAGACACTAATAACATTAAAAATCTCTAGACGTATTTTGAGAATATTTAAAAAATTGATGGTATCAATCAATTTAATGGCAAAAGAGATGACAAAAGATATTTGAGAATATTTAAAAAATTGATGAGAGCTTGTACTAATGAACATGATGTGTGCTTTATTTTTTATGTGCCAAAATCCGTACTTCAAAAAGCCCGGGTTAGGTGTGGTTTCGGTCTTCAGCTTGACCTGTGTTAATCGTCCTAATTCCGCTGAGGGATTTTTCATTTCTCCATCATTCTTCTTCTTTTCTTTTCTTTTTTTTTTTCCTTAGTAGAAGACTTCACACTTGCAAAGCGGAATCTCTCCTCTTCACAAACATCCAATCACAGCAAGCCCAATTCCCAATAATGATCCTAACTTAGACTCCTTAAATATCTCACAAACCGTAGCTCTCGCAAGCTCAAACAATGGCCAGTTGCTCCTCTTTCATCCTCTTCTCACTCATTTTGTTCCTTTCTCTAGTCCTCTCACACTCAAAGACGCTGCCCATCAATGTGTGGCCAAAGCCCCAAAAGGGTTCATGGCCAACCCCAAAGGCCACCACTTTCTCTAGTCCTCTCCGACCCGCCGTCGACCGGTATTCTCGCCTTATCCTCTCCGAACGCTATTATCCGGTCACCACGCCTTCTGTTGAACTCACCCTCTCTCAGCCACTGGTCTCTCTGACAGTCTCCGTTTCAGACCTCTCCTGCCCTTTGCGACACGGTGTGGACGAGTCCTACACGCTGCTGATTTTCTCTGGAACGGCCAATCTGACAGCAAGGACCGCCTTGGGGGCGCAATGCACGGCCTCGAGACCGTTCTCCCAGCTAACGTGGGGGCGAACCGGCTGTCGTTGCGACCGATATATCCATTTACGACCGGCCGAATTTCTCACGCCGGGGGATTTTGCTGGACACGTCGGGGAATTATTACCCGAAGGAGGACATATTGAGGACCATTGACGCCATGGCAGCTAACAAGCTCAATGTGCACCATTGGAACATTACGGACTCGCAGTCTTTCCCCATCGTGCTTCCTTCGGTGCCGGAGCTCGCTGAGAAGGGTCGTGCGGGCGGGGGATGGAGGTACGCGGTGGAGGATGTGAGGGAGATTGTTGAGTACGGGTTGAGCCGGGGCGTGAGAGTGATGCCGGAGATTGATGCGCCGGGTTAGTACCAAATTCTCAATTTTTTTAAATTTTTTCTCTCTTTTTTAGAGTAGTAAATACTAATAATTCGGGTGCCACCAGATGCGAATTATCCGTAAATATTTGCATCCAAATCCATCTCCAATCTGGAAACAGATATCATTTTTTTACAACCGTCAATATTAGTATCTGTATTTGTATCCGAAAGTCAGGTGCGGATAAGGATATGATAAAAGTAATATCCCTTCGTAGCCGATCCAATATCCAAATGTTGGTTGCTTGATAATGATATCATTATTAAAGAGACTATTCTTCAATGAAACAAGACATCATATTTTAATATTTTGAGTTGGCGAAAAAGGAAAATGAAAAGTATTCGATTCTTGTAAGAGTGGTACAAGAACCGTGGCATCCGGAATTGATATTTAGCACCGGAGGTCGTGTGATCCATTACTATAGAAGCCGAATGACAATGCATAAAGTGGAAGCATAAATATGTACACAATAATATCATAGTATGTATCACATTTAATATTGTTGTAGATGAGATGAAAAGTAATATAGTATGCGTTTAGTTTATCTTTAAGCATATCCATTTTTATATATCCGATTAGTATCCGCATCCGATCCGCTAATATTTGATCCATATGCGATATTCGATTTTGACGGATACAGATGCTATTTTTTACATCCTCCAATATCCGTATCCGCATCCATATTCAAAGGTTGGATTGGATGCGGATACAGATATGATAAAAGCAATATCTGATCCGATGGCACCGCTACTAATAATACTGGTGATATGTTTTGAAATGAGAGCTCCCAAAATCAACACCGTATACTAGTTAGGTTGCTTGGATATGGCCTTAGAGATCTTTGTTACAAGTGTAGCAAAAAAAAAAAAAAAAAAAAAAAAAAAGATATTTATTACTAATTATGCAACATGCCATGTTCTTGGGTTCTTTTTTAAAACTTTTTGTCGAAAATCAATGAATAAAAAAATTTATTGGAATCTGGGTAAATTGGAAATGATTGCTGGAGACATTAGCGAGCGTGATAAGGTGGCAATCATTTTCATTTCCATTTTGGGACACAAGCATGCTACACTTACACTTCTTTCCCCGGACAGACACAGAAAAATGCTCGTTGGCATCTACGAAAAATAACAACTAGACAAATTGAAACATTGACTAGTCTCAGTTCATACTTCCCGACTTTTACTTGCATTGCAGCCTGAACCTGTACCTGAAACTGTTCTGATTCATTAACAGGGCACACTGGATCATGGACAGAAGCATATCCAGAAATCATGGCATGCGCCAACAAGTTCTGGCTCCCCAACGGTGCCGACGACTGGGCCAGCCGCCTCGCCTCCGAGCCCAGCACCGGCCATCTCAACCCACTCATTCCCAAAACCTACCAAGTTGTCAACAATGTCATCCGCGACATCGCCGCTCTCTTCCCCGAACAGTTCTACCATGCCGGCGCTGACGAGATCACCCCGTGCTGCTGGAAGGATGATGCCACAATCCAGGTATTTTTGGCCCATGGTGGAACTCTCAGCCAAGTCCTTGAAATCTTTGTCAACTCAACTCACCCTCTCAATGTGTCACTCAACAGGACTGCAGTTTACTGGGAGGATGTTCTATTGGACCCTCTCATAAAGGTTGATCCATCAGTTCTCCCACCAGAAACAACAATCCTTCAGACTTGGAACAATGGGCCTAACAACACCAAGCTCATTGTTCGGGCCGGGTACCGGGCCATTGTCTCGCCCTCGGGCTTCTATTACTTGGACTGCGGCCATGGAGGTTTCGTCAGCAACGACAGTAGATATTATGATGATATTGGCAGTGATGCAGGTACTAATGGGGGGTCTTGGTGTGCACCATTTAAGACATGGCAGAGGGTGTACGACTATGACATTACTTGTGGGCTGAGTGAGGATGAAGCAGAGTTGGTGCTGGGTGGAGAGGTGGCGTTGTGGTCTGAGCAGGCGGACTCAGCGGTGCTGGATGCGAGGCTGTGGCCGAGAGCATCGGCAATTGCTCTCGGCAATGGCGGAGGCATTGTGGTCGGGGAATCGTGATGAGAGCGGGAAGAAGAGATATGCGGAGGCGACTGATCGACTGAATGAATGGCGGTACCGGATGGTTGGCCGGGGAATTGAGGCTGAGCCTATTCAGCCCTTGTGGTGCATGACTCATCCTGGAATGTGCAACATCAATAGCTAAGGCTAATTTGTAATGTTTTCTTCTCAAAATTTGTACGAATTGTATCTGATAATTTGGATTTCAGTATATAATTCATAAAGAGTTACAATAATATATATAGAAGTGAAGAATGAAATAAAACAAGTATATATGTTTAAATACAATGTATCACATGTTTATACACATGTCTAGATACAATGTATCACATGTCTGTTAACACCCTCCTCAAACTCACAGTGGATCAGACACCGAGAGTTTGAAAATACGCTCGTTGATCGTCTCTTGTCGACAGCGGGAACGGTGAAATCATCGCTGGTCGATCATCTCTGTCGACGGTGGGAATAGTGAAATCATCGCTCGTCGATCGTCTCTCATCGACGACAGGAATAGTGAAGTCATCGCTTGTCGATCGTCTCTCGTCGAGAGCGGGAATGGTTAAGTCGTTGCTGGAGACATCTCAGAGGAGGAAGCCTCTGCACTGGAGATGAGGGCCGAAGTTCGCTGTGGAGGCAAAGGCCGAGGGCGGCATTCTAATAAGATGCTATCAAGATCGACAATAGCGGAAGATAAAGAGATGACCCGAGGCTTTGATATCATGATAATTTAGAAAAGAAGAAATTTTAGTATATAATTCATAAAGGATTACATCAATATGTATAGAAGTGGAGAATGAATAAGGAAAGTATCAATATGTCTAGATACAATGTATCACATGTCTATATACCTATCTAGATATAATATATCACATATCTGTTAACAATATCATTTATTTATGAGGGAATTTTCAGTCATCAGAGATCATTTAGTTTTCTGATAAATGCTAATTACTTGATATTCATTTTCACTTGCTGGTTATGTTCAACAAAACAATCTCCATAATGTATGTATGCAAGATATAACTCATGATCACATCATTTTTATTCTTTCAGAATCAATTGACCATAATTTTTTGAACTCCTTGAGCTGAATATTACTGAACAAAGTCGCACATGCCAGGATTATGAAGGCACCACAGTGGCTGAATGGGCTCAGCACCAATCCCTCTCTCAACCATCCTGTACCTCCATTCATTCAACCTGTCATTTGCCTCTCCATACCTCTTCGTCCCACTCTCATCGCGATTCCCTGACCACAGTGCCTCTGCCATTGCCGAAGCTCTCGGCCACACCATCGCGTCCAGCACTGTCGGATCTGCTTGCTCCGACCACAGCGCCACCTCGCCCCCAATAACCAGCTTAGCCTCCTCTACAGTCAGCCCGTAAGTGATATCGTAACTGTAAACTCTCTGCCAGGTCTTGAATGGGCCGCACCACGATCCTCCATTCCCTCCATTGAAGTTAAATGGCTGCCCGGCTTCATCACTGATCAGTTGCTTGTCGTAACGGCTGTCATTGCCCATGAAACTTCCATGGCCGCAGTCGAGATAGTAGAAATCAGCAGACGATACAATGGCCCGGTACCCTGCAGACACGATCCTCTTCGTGTTGTTAGGCCCATTGTTCCATGACTGCAAGATTGTAGTCTCTTTAGGGAGTACAGATTCACTGACATGAATGGCGGAGTCCAGCAAGACATCCTCCCAATAGACAACAGTGCGATTGTGCACGCGAATTTGAGGATATGTTGCATTGATGAACATCTCTAGCACTTGATTCAGCGTACCGTTTTCTGACAGGAATTTTTGGATCGAGGGGTCAGTTTTCCAGCAATGAGGGAAGACTTCGTCAGCTCCAGAATGGTAGAAGTTGTCTGGGAAAAGTGAGGTTGCATCATTGATGACATTACGGACAACATCGTAAGTGTCTGGGTTGAGGGGGTTCAATTGGCCTGTTCCAGGTTCAGCTGCGAGACGATCAGCCCCTGTCGGCATCCAGAACATATTTTCGCAGGTGATGATGTCTGGATAAGCTCCGGCCCATGATCCAGTATGTGCTGCAATTTGATTTGGAGGTTGAATAATCTGTAAATAGATACTAGAACAAGGAGCTTCTTTGAGCGATTTCATTATGCAAATCGCTGACGAGCTATAGGCAAGCTCATTTGATCTGTACTTTTCAGATCCAGGTTCATTGGTGATGCCCATAAATCTTTATATATAACTTTAAAATGTGAAAAATTGAAAAAAAATAAATAAATAAATCTAGCACATTGTAGCTAAATGTTTGCCTTGGATTGGTAAAACTAACCTGGAACATCGATTTCTGGCACGACTCGGACCCCATGCTGCATACCATACTCCACAATAGCTTGAACATCAGAAGGTGAGTACTGCATCTTCGGACCATAAGACCCTTTCTTTGCAAGCTCAGGCTCTGATGGCAATACAATTGGGAAAGAGTGAGAATCAGTGATGTGCCAGTGGAACACATTGAGCTTGTTGTAGCTCATCGCTCTTATAGTCCTCATGATATCTCCCGGTGGGTAGTAATTCCTCCCGGTGTCAAGCATTATGCCCCGATGAGCAAATAGAGGACCGTCTTCGATATAAAGATCTATGGGTACCATCAGTTGGTTGTTTGCCATATAGACCAGCTGAGAGAATGTCTCTAAACCGTGCATTGCACCCCAAACAGTCTTGGCCTCCAAATATGCATTGCCATCAGTACTGATTCTCAAGGAGTAAGTCTCATCAACTCCATGCTCCAGAGGACTGTGATCGTCCCTGATGCTGAGATGGAGAGATTTAACCGGTGGGAACGATGAGGAGTTGGTGTAGTGAGCCATGATGAACTCATGGCGTTCCGTGTGGGCGAGGTATGCATAACGATTTATGGCGATTTGGAGGTGTTTGTGTTGATAGGGAGATACTATTTTGAAAGAAGGGGAGAGGAGGGCAGATTGTGCAGTTGGCCATGAAATTTTGACTGGTTTAGGCCATACATTGATTTGAGGGTGATGGACAAGGATGGAGAGATTGCAAAGGCAAGGAAGATGAGAGAGAAGAGAAGGTGATGGAGTTTGTACTCCATATTTTCTGATCAATGAATTGCTTTTGAAAGATTTCAGATTTTTCGGAGATTTTATAGGTGAAGAGAATGTATGTTTCTGTTTTGGATTGTTAACATTTTAGCTGTCAGGTAATGAGAATAGATGGCATTAGATACTACCATACAAAAACATGAGGTTAACATCAGTTTTCTTTATAGTATGTTTCATATTGCATACAATAGAGAGAAGATGAGACACCGTAAAAATCATAAACACACACACACACACACACACACACACACACACACATTTGTGAAAATCAGTAGTTTTTTTATATTGATTTATGGGTCATTGAGTAATGATGTGTCATCACTTTCAGTATAAGCTAAACTTTCTTTTTTCTAATGAATTTGGATTTAGTTAAACAGGACAAACCAAAGAGAAAATGGGAATGTCATGTTGGTAACATATCTATATATAAGACCAGACAAAAAAGAGGACAGCCTGCAGTGTGATTTTGTACTATGAATCCAAAAATATTTAACCGGCAATCCATTTGTTAAATCGGCATTTGGATTCTTTTATATCGTCAAACAGAGAGAATGCCTCTTCAAGTCAGGCCGCCCACCTGAGCAACATAGATTTATTGATGAAGTTTATTGACATCAAAAGGTGCACATACATATGTTGATTGAGAGACAATTGCCATATCTCATATTCATATTACCAACTCTTGTGCAGATATGAGTTTTAATTTTTAATTAGTATGAAGGATTAAATTTATTTTTATTTACAATTTGAGCTCTAGGCCTGCAATGTGCAATCTGTTGCCAAATGACAAGATGTTTTGGGATGCCGTAAATTTGTTGCATGTTCATATGACAGTCATTTTGTTGTCCATATGGAAGCTTAACAGTTAATAGCAGAAAATTAGTAGTTTCCTCCATTTAGAGAGGGACCTTTGTCCATACTATTAGTACTGAGATTAGGATGAGAAGGGCATAAGTCTTTTAGCTTTCTATAGTCTTGAGTTTCTGATTGCAGGGTTCAATATCTGGGAAGAAAGCTAGAGCATTTCTAGTTACAAGTTTGCAGTTTGAGAATAGTAAGCAAGATTTAAATGCTCTAAACTCGAATTTTTGATAGAAGTTCCGAAATGGTCCAGCTATTATTAAAAGAATATTAGTTTATGTTAATTAATAATTTTGAAAACCAATCATGAATATTACATAATAGCTCTATTTCATCAACCAATCATCATCATCAACTGAAAACAATAACAAGGTAAAGAGAAATTAGTACTCGGCAGATTATAGACGATTGTAGAGTCCATATCAAGCACGCAGAGCGGGTTTTAGAAAGCTAATTGAAGGCACCTAAATGCAATAGAATGCAATTTTTCAGTTTGAAAGATATTTTAACTACCAAGCTTCAATCCTCTTATCTTTCTAACCAATTTACAGCGCAGAACTGGGTTGATGTGTCTAAACAAAAAAATAAAAAAAATAAACTAATGATGTTATATTTTTTCTTGCTTGCTTGGATATGTACTTTGAAATTGGAAACTTGGTGATGGTTCCTGTGACTGTGGGAGTTTTTTTCGTTCAATTTAGTTCATTGTAATGAAGAGAATATTGTGGAGAGCGAAAGCAAAGGCAAAGTTGAAAGCAGGACCAAGGCTTTAGTGTGCTTTACAACAAAAGTGCGAGGGATTTAAAATAGCAAGAAAAGAATAAATACAAAAAAAATTATAGATTATAAAATTTCATAACTAATAAAGAAAATAAGAAATTAATACTAAAAGTTTAATGATATCAATAAAAGTTAACATAAAGAAATGATCGTACAATGTCAAAATCTTTTAATTCTAGATGAGGCTAAAACATCCTAAAAGAGATATAACAAAAGGGGTTTAGTAGGGTTTTACAAGAATGAACGGAACAAAGAAAATTATTTTCTCATCTTTTCCTCGATAAAAAAGAAAAATAAAAAGATAAAGGAGGAAAAAAAAGAAAAAGGAAAATGAAAGAAAATTAATAATGAATAAGAAAAAAGAAAATAAAAGAAAAAATAAGAATA
>JAVJIF010027229.1:0-67513 GCA_038442645.1 Agave tequilana | reverse complement strand
TGACCGTTGGCGGTCGACCGGGCGGGTCGACCGGCAGCTCTGACAGAGCCCCAACGGCTAGTTTTTCAGACTCTATATAAAGGGTCATTTGGGGCTGTTTTCTTCAAGATTTGGAGATAGTTTTAGAGCCAGTTTTTCCCACTCTTTTCAGAAGTTTTTCTCCACAAAATAGAGAGCAAATATTTCCTATCTAAAGGAAAGTTTTATCAAGAGTGTAAAAGAGAATTTCTTGAGTTTTTCTCCACCATCTCCTTCCTAGTTTTTCTCATACAAACACTTGAGCCATCCATTGCTATCATATATAGGAGTGTTGTAGTGAGATAGTTTTAGGTGATCAAAGTGTTGTGATCACCAAAGACTTCATTTGTTCTTTAAGGAGGCGGACAAGTGTGTTCGCGGTTGTTTAGGGTTCGGGTGCGAACTCTTTGTTTGAGGTGCGGCCTTGGCAAGCTTGTGGGGCTTGCGTGTGTACGGGACTAGGGAGTCCGAGGGCTTGTAGGTGTTGCAGCACCGAGGAGAGATGCATTGAGATCTTGCATAGTGGAAATCCTTCGTGTGTCGAAGGCGGGGATGTAGAGCAAGTGTGCTCGAACCTCGAAAACATACCTTGTGTTTGCGATTGCTCACTCTCTCTCTCTTTGTCTCTTTTATATCTTGCATGCTTTATTGTCTATCTTTATATGCTTGATATATTCATTGTGCTCATATTGTATACTTGCTTGGGTTAGTTGACTAACACTTGTATTTAACCAAGAGAGCCAACGCGGCACCTCAACCCATTCAAGGGGAATCTAGAGGAGTTTGTCCAGAGCCCTTCACGGGGAATTCGACAACACTCTTGGTTATACGTGGTATTTAGTGTAATAGTTTAATTTGGTCATAACTGTTTTTAGCTTCCGCATCATTTGGCATTAAGTGACCATTAGATTAGTCATCACCTATTCACCCCCCCTCTAGGTGAACCTTCAAAAACACCTCAGTCAATATTGAATCAGGCAATGAAAATTGAATTACCAAGTTGAAGTTCAGGATCATATTCACGCTCAAGTTCAATTTCAGGAAAAGGATAACTTGCCAAAATGTCAATGGGATTGAAGTTTGGACAAGTTCAGGTGGGTGTGCTGAAATTGAATCTTGGTTTTCAAAACAACATGACTTTTTAGCTCTGACAGAATGTTTAGTGACATCAGGAATGGTAAAAGGATGAGAACGGAGACTTTTGACCATCATATTTATGTCATGATTACGAACGTTTTGAGCTGAGTCATGGCTTCAAGCATCTTTTTATAGTTGATAGGTTCATCGTTTTGTTGCGGACTGGGCCTGAAAAGATGATAATTTGTTTTGAAAATTATGGTGAAATCGTGAGTCCATCAGATTTGATTGTTGTTCAGACTCACGTAAGAATTCCTTACTCGTTCCCCAGGCAGATGGTTGTTCATTATAAGGAGGTGGAATTGAGTAAGACTCTTGAAAATATTGTGGAATTGGAGAGGCCCTCCTTTTCTGAAGTAGTCGCTCGACCTCTTGTAAATTGGCTTCTACTCTCTTTCTAACTCAGATTTTCTTCAATTGGTGGTTCTAGAAAAGGAATATAGGAAGCGAAATCGGGGAATGAGATTTGTGGACAAGGTGGATATGGTAACAAGGAGGTTGAAAATTTAACTCAGGGGAGGTGAATCCCCAATGACTCTGTGACGAGGTGAAATTATTTTGGAAATTATATTCATAAGAATGTGGGTATGGGTTGTATTGATTCGGATAAGTCCAACCCGGTGTATTTTATTGGTGCATATTGTAAAAAGCCGGGTTGGAATTATCCGAATCGAATGGGGTCGGTATGAAATATGGATTCATATTCGGATTGAAAGAATTGTTATTGTTGAATTCCATTTCACAAACAATCACAAACAAAAAGAAAAATCAAACAACAAACAAAAAGAAAGAAAATCAAAACCAAGCCTAAAGTAGGGTTGACCTAGACCTAGACGACTCCTAACTGGTCGATTACCCGGGGAGGTTGTTGCTTGAATCCGACCACAAGCTAATCGGCCAGGTAGGGGCAAAATACGGTGGGAGGTATCCGTGCGTAAGCAACGGGCCTTAATTACGCCAAACCACGGTATCTTCGAGGCGTAACCTCTTAATCCCCAACCTTAGACACCGATTTCACAAGAGTAAGATTCAAAACAAGTTCCACCCTCGGTCAATCTCTTAATGAGTCCGAGATGTCCCTAGGGGCCAACGTCTATCAATTTTTATTAGGGCTTGGGTTGTGTGAGTGGGGAGGTGGTTTTTGGGCTAAGGAAGGGTGATGAAATCCCCACCTTATCTTGTATGGGTTTTGCCCTTAATTCAATTCGTGCAAGTGTGCAATATAGACAAGAATATAACCAAAGCGATAAATCACCCACGTGTTTGTCTATGCTATATGCAATGCCATATGTACACCTCAATCCAGATCACAACAACAGAACAAAATACTGTATATGGAATTGAATTGACACGTGCCTAAATGCAAATGTCTAAGCCGTTTAAAAGCGTCCAAATATCGTATTTTAGTCTTTAGTTTATTACGGTGTGTAGGCAATCAAAGCAGGAAAGATAACAGTACAAATCTACTAGCTATTACAATGAACACATCCCAGCACAACAAGATACACAATGATTATAAAATGGCCGCGTTTTCCCGGTAAAAGTCGCGTTTGCGCGGCGGTTCTTTAGAAGCTGGGGCCCTGCTTTCAAGAGCAGGGAGATGCAAAGCTAGTTTAGTTCTGCAATGTTAAGATCCTGTAAAGAATGTCCTGCACACCAAAACAGAGAAGACAATGTTAACAAAAACGTGAAATCAAAACCATTCCCGTTCCCCGGCAACGGCGCCAAAAATTTGATCGGGGGAGACTAGCACTCAAAAATGCGGTTTGTGAAATCGATGAAAAGCTCGTATTTGTGCTAATGTGCCCTTGATACTTGCGTTATAGCATTGGCTCAACGGGTCGAATCCACAGGGACAGGAGGCGATAGAAGCATCAACAGTTTCTATTCAAGTTTTATGTTAACAGTTCTTCTTTGTTAAAGAATGAAAAAGAAAGTGAAAAGAAAAGAAAGGAAAACAAGCATGTGGTAGGTGGAGAAGGCGATGAAAACGTCGATGTAAAAACAAAGTAGAAGTGGTTTGGAAAACAAATAGGAAAGAAGATGAAGCTTGTGGTAAAGAAAATGAAAACAAAGACAAACAAAGAAGCGGTGAAAACAACAATGAAAAGATACTTTGAAAATAGTTTTTAAAGCAAGATAAAAGAAAACTCATGGCTACTAACTACTATTGATCCTCTAACCATGCTACCTCTTAGTGATAGTTGCCTCACATGGATCCTTGGCCATCACTTATCCTTGGCTTCAAGAGACGATACAGAGCATGGCAAATAAGATGGTACATCACATTCAAACTTGCATCAAGGGCAAGCTAATACAAATATTAGATCATCAAACCATTAGAAGCAAGCATGAAATAAGAGAGAGTTAGCTTGGTTAGCAAGTTAGCAAGTTAGATGTTAGAACCCATCATGATGTTGGCCGAAGGCCCATCACTCTAGTTTGATGATGATCAACTCATGTAGTTATAGTACTAATGATCTTGTGTTTAATTAGTGACAGATTTATGATCAAGATCTTAGTAGGTGCATAGCTTCAACAAAGGATTTAAAGTCAAGTTTTGGAGCTTGCACGGTGTTTGGACCAAGTCAAGAAGGCTTCAAGTGAAGACTTCAAGAAGATGAAGACTTGAGTCTAGGTTTGTTTTTTAGAAGATTTTATTTTAGATAAAATGTAAAGGATAGAGTAGTTGGTGGATGCTCAAGTATATATTACACACACACTCTTGATAGATATGTTTTCATAAAAGAATTTTAGTTTTAGAAAAAGACTTTCATTTTGGAAAAATATCGTTTTGGTTAAAACATATAAATTTGGTTTTTGGTGTTTCTCATATACATGTCTTTTAGTCAAAACCAAGTTAAAGCTTAATGTCAAAAACATAGATATTTTACCATGTTTGTGTAGTGGATCATATCCATACACCCTATGCTTTCAAAGTTGTTTAAATATCTTGTTTTTATATTGGAGATGTTTTGGAAAAACAAAGTTGGAAAAATAAGTTTGGAAAATACTGTTTTTCATTTGAGTCAATTTTTCCATATTACAAAAATAGTCCAAATCATTTGTAACATGCTTGATTTTGTGCAAGCATGTTTGTTTATCAAAGTATATTGGTAAAACTATTTTGTAGATTTTTTATGATTTTATGGGATTTTATTTAAGCCAAAAAGACCAAGTTTTAATCCCTAACATTGTTTCCTGGCTTCAGCCGGTCGACCGGGACGGTCGACCGCAGCTTGAAGTCGGCCGACCGTCACGGTCGACCGACGTGCACTAACGTGCATGCCAGTTCTGGCAGGTGGCCGGTCGACCGACCCGGTCGACCGTCCAGAGAGCTCTGCTCTCTGGAAAGGCCCGGTCGACCGGGCGGTCGACCGGACAGAGTGACTTACTCTTTGTATCCTGGCCTCGGTCGACGATGGCACAACGGTCTAAAATATGACCGTTGGCGGTCGACCGGGCGGTCGACCGACAGTTCTGTCAGACCCAACGGCTAGTTTCCAGACTCTATAAAATGGGGCATTTGGGGGCTATTTTGATTAAGATTTTTGGAGACTCTTAGAGCCAGTTTTTCCTAATCTTTCAAGAGATTTTTCTCCACAAAATTGAGAGCAATATTTTCCAATCAAAAGGAAAGTTTTATCAAGAGTGTAAAAAAGATTTTCTTTGAGTTTTCCTCCGCCATCTCTTTCCTTGTTTTTCTCACACAAAAACTTGAGCTATCCATTGCTATATCTACCTCTAGGGTTTTGTTGTGAGAGTGTTTATTGGTGATCAAAGTGTTTAGATCACCAAGAGTTCTTTCTTGTACTTTGAGGAGGCGGACGTGTGTGTCCGCGTTGTTTCGAGTTCGGGTGGAAACTTGTTGTTTGAGGTGCGGCCTCGGCAAGCTTGTGGGGCTTGCGGTGTGTACGGTGTTTGACGCGGAAAAGGGTGGCTGGTGTAAAATTTCCTTGAATCAGATGAAAAATTACAGCCGGCTTAATCTTCCGGTTACAAGGGAGGGAGAATATTGAATCTTGAATTCCCCTTTGTTTAGTGCTGGGTTCTTCGGTGGCGGTGGAGAGTGAATCTTGTTCTCCGTTGACCAGATGACCGTTCTGGACCGTCGAGGGATCTTCTCCTTGGCAGGTAGAGGGAGTAACTCAGCTCCGTCTACCAAAACTCTAGAAGAGGAGGTAGGCGAAGAGCGGTTAGTACTCAGTAAGCTCGCTGAAGGGTCTTCTCTCTCTCTGTCGATGATCTCTCCTTTTTTTTTTCGGAATCTCTCCTTTGCCCGATAATTGTCGTCCTCGTCTTCAATAGTGACGGGACTATTTATAGGGTTTTTAGGGGTGATCGTGCCCCCTAAAAGTGCTCCACGATGAGGGCCAACTTCCCCGCTACATGGGCGGTGGATGGCGCCATAATCGGGGTGGTTACAACCAAGGTGGGGGCACCTTGTTGCTGAGACGCGGGCGGTTAAGCCAACGCGCCTTGATGCTGAGACGCGGGCGTTGAGCCAACGCGCCTTGATGCTGAGACGCGGGCGTTGAGCCAACGCGCCTTGATGCTGAGACGCGGGTTATCTCTCGCGTCTTGATTGTCACATTTAGCCTTGCGCCTGGATCTTGGATCTCTGCGTTTTGGTGGCTTGTCTTGGTGATTTTTAGACAGCCTACAGGACCCCCTCCAAAGTTTTCGATATTCCGCAGTTAACTGGGACGGATTTCGAAATACTTTGGACTCTAGCTGAGTTCGCCTTCGTGACTAGACTATTGATGCTCCGGGTTTAATCTTATCTGGAGTTGGTCTTCGTGAGTGTACTGTTGAACTCTTTGAAGCCATCAGAGTTGATCGTGTTGAGTGTCTAGATACATAGTCTAGACCTCCCCGATTGCTTTTAGTCTGTCACAGGTGCGCTTTTGGCCGGGAGCGGTTGGTTGTCTGTTTGCGCCAGTATACTGTTGAACTGATTCGCAGAAGCTGAACGCAGGTTCCTTTTGAAAAGCAGAGATGAAACTGCTTAAAGACGCGACTTCCATGGGGTGCGTCTTTTTTTGGCGATAAGAACGCGACTGATCTCCCATGAGGTAGACGCGATATTTGGCCAGGCTGGAAGGACGCGAATTTCTTAGAGAGACGCGACCTTCCGAATGCATTCATGGAGAGGCTGACGTGGTATGTCCATCGAGGAGGTGCGTTCTTTGGGCGCGAATTCTGTGCCATGTCATGATTACGCCGCTAGCTGGCCTAGGGAACCGGTGCAATTTCGCCTTTTGGCGCGCGGATTTCCTGATTCATTTAATGAACTACTCCACGTGTCGACTGCTGACTCGTGGCGGGGTTGCGACGCATGATCTTCTCCGTTCAGAAACGATTTTGTTACACGCGTCAAGCGGCGACTCGCTGCAGCGTCTATCGGGCCACACGCCGCGTATCTTCGCGAATCTTTGTGCCTATAAAAGGGAACAGTTGGAGAGATGTATCTTCTTCTCCGAACGCACTTACTCAGAGATTTAAGAGAGTTCTTCTTCTCCACTACTGCTCATCTTCTTCATTGACCTCTGATCACCAATGGCACCCAAGGCCAAGCCGACCGCGTCGTCCTCCAAGGCGACTATTGCCGAGGTCCAGAGGGGCAGCTCCTTCTCTGCACAGGACGTCGTTCTCCCAGGTCTCCAAGGTAAAGGCCTTTTAGGCGGAAGTTTCGCCATTAAAGAAAGTTCAAAGAACTTTTAAGAACCTTAACACGCGAATTTTAAATCGTGTTTGATTCCCAGACGCAGTCTTAAAAATCTGGCCGTGAACGTCGAATTAAACGGAGGCCCTTCACTTGCCAAGGCGTGTCTGCGGTGGTAGAGCAACTGGGAGACTACCTGCAGGAGCTGGAGTCTTTGGAAGATGCTAGCTCTTTTAGTGAGGCCCAGGCCACCCTGACTAGGCTCCTAGCTGCTCAAGAACGAGAGCGACAGGAAGCGGAGGCACAAATCGCTGCAGAGATCTGCAACCTCGAATATTCCCAGGCTGAATGTCAGAAACTAGCTGGCGATTCAAGGGAATCCGAGCTTGTCATGCAGAGCATAGAGCAAGTCATCATCAGGGCTCGGGACACCATTGCCAAGGCAGAAGTTGTGCTTGCGCTCAATGAGGAAAAGCTTGCTACCATCAAAAAGCAGCTAGAGGAGCAACAAGCTGCTAAGGCGCGAGCTGAAGAGAGTCTGTCTCTACATCTTCCAGGGTGGAATCTCTGCGAACGCAGCTGGCCGCAAGAAATTTCTTATCCGAAGAGGAGCTGCGGGACCGGGCTATTATGGAAGCTGAAAGGACGCGCCAACACGAGATTCACCGCCTTAGGGAACAAATCCGTACCTTGGCGAACCAGGACATTTAGCCTTCTTTTCTTTTCCCCTTTTTTGTAAAGAAGAGGACACTCTGTTTAGAGTGTTTGTATCCACTTTTACTGTTTATAATAAAAGTTTGAAAAATTTTGCTCCATCTTCTTTGCTCAGCTGTAGGCGAATCCAACTCCTTGGTAACTGGCTGTGAATATAAAACTTAGGTAAGACTAAGTTCTGTTAATGAAACGCGGCCTTGACTCTGAGTCTTCTTAATGAGACGCGGCATTGATCCATAAAGTGAGATGCGGCCGTCAGTCCACAGGAACTTAGATTTCACTAAGTCCTTTTGATGAGACGCAGCGTCAATCTCAGATTGATACGCGGTCTTCTTGATGAGACGCAGCATTGATCCATAAAGTGAGACGCGGTCGTCAGTCCATGGAGTGAGACGCAGCGTCAATCACAGAGTGAAACGCGGCTCTGAATAACGCGAATCTGTCTTGCTAAGAAAAGACGCGGATCGAGCAGACACGGGATACGCAGCCTTGTCTGCTGAAGAGACGCGACTTTCCCATCTGCGTTCAATGCAGCATGACTTAAAAGATTTTTAGGAGATCTTTGAACGTCAAGCCTTCACTGTCGATTGGGATAGCGGGTCATCCGTTGCTTCCCAAGGCAGTTATCCACGCGTCGGCCTCTCATTGGATTCAGGCGTTAATGCCCTTGCATGCTGGTTGGATATCAACAAGGTATATGAAGTTCTTGCACAAGAATTAGGTATTAAAGATAAGGTTTAGAGTTCACCTTTGATCTTGTTCACTTCAAATATGTAATTGATATACCTTGTCCATCTTTCGCTATAGCATATAGCTATACCGAGTCGAACCACAAGGAGAGCTAGCGTAGAAGCGTTACGATATGAGTGAGAAAAAGAAACGAGATCTCTTCTTTGTTAATTACACATTGCAAGAAATGTACAAGAAATGGTGGATTGGTTCATTGTGGAAAAAGAAATTAAATTGTGGAAAAAGAAATGAAAAGAATGAAGTGTAAAGTAAAGAAAAGAATGCTAGAAGAAAGTGTGTAAACTCTTTTGATAGAAAGATGCATGGCTAGCCTAACTACACCTCATTGCTAACATACTAACTCTATGTTGATTGCAAGATTGCCTCAATTGAATCATAGGCAATTTAAAGATAGCTTGCATGTTCAAGTGTTGTTTCCCTTGTTGAAGACTAGTGTTCCTTTGTTGTAGTTAGCTTGAAGCCTCATCTTGAATCTTAGGCTCTCTTAATAGATGTTCATTGAGGAACTATAGGCTTGGTACTCAATTAGTGCTAGGGTTAGAAGAATCAAAAACTCTTTTGAACATTCATAGCTTAACTACAAAGTTAGCTTGAAGTACATGAGTTGATCTTGCTACACAAGTGACACATCCTTGGTGATCCATCCTTATGTTTCATCAAAGGCTCTTATAAGAGGCACATATTCATATGGAGATCTAACAAGCCATTACCAAAGGATACAACCATACTTCATTGGAATTCACAAGAAACATAGAATTATGCAAGAATTGAAGTAGACAATCAACCAAGAGATAGTAGTAGCTAGGTGAGTCTTAGCTAGCCATGCAACAAGAACTTAGCCCTCCATTAGACTAATAACAAAGCTATAATTCTCCATAAAAAAACAAAGATCTAAGCAATTAAACTAGAACTAGAATTAAATGCAAGAAATTAAAGCATATGAAAAGAAAGCATACTCAAGTCTTGCAAAGAGAAGAAGAAAGCTTCATTGATGAATCCTTGATTCAAGAGTGTCACTCTCTTGATTACAAGCTCTCAAACTGAAATCTCTCTCTCAATTTGTCTAGAACTCAAGGAGGAAGGAGAAGAGAACTAAAAACTTAGAACAAAAATTACAACAAATCCTAATTTTCTCTCTCTCTTCACTGTTCAGTCTTTTCACGCAGGTCCAAGGTGCAGTATTTATAGGCCTTGAGAGAACTCTCCAGAAGGTGGACAGGTGGACGAAATCTGGTGCTCAGAGGCCCCAGATCTGCCGCGGATCTGCGGCTCAGATTGGGTTTGCGCGGCGCTTTTGTGGCCGTTTGATCTCAACTTCTGTTGAGATCTTGTTACGAATTTGTTATCCAGGTGGCCTTCTAGAATGGTGAGGTGGCGCACAGAACTCTCCAGATCCTGGGCTTAAGATTGGGCTTGATCTTGGGCTTGTAATTAATTCCACTTAATTATTGCTAATTAAGAGAATTTTGGGCCTTCTCTCCATTTGAATGTGGACCTGCAAAAATATAGAGAAGATGAGTAAAAATCATGTTTTTATTAACTAAATGCATGGGGATTATGTGGTAAAATATGCAATATTGGATACTAATCACATGCAGAACCGACGCTGGCGGTTGAAAAAACGGCGCTCTCGTCGGTTTCCAAAGCAACGTTCCACGCGTCAGTCCTTTATTGGGCTTTGACAATCGTGCGCGACGGTTCCGATTGATGCACCATTAATGACAGTTATTAGGGACTGCCTATAAATAGGGTGCACCCTCTCTTTCTTCAACAATCCGAACTTGGACTGTTTTCATTTGTTTTGCTCCGAGAGAAGTCTCGCCTTCTTTGGAGTTTCTGACAGAGATCTGTCTCCATGGGTGATGGTGACTCTGTGGATGAAGATGACCCAAAGCTCTCAGGCTTCTGTCTGGTCTCTTCAGGAGGAAAAGCCTCTTGGATCATCTTGTGCACCTGCGTTTGGACGCAGAAAGGCCAGCTCTGGATAGAGGCCCCTGTTGGTATGTCACCCTGATGACATCTATAGCCCATCCAGGCCTGCACCTTGGCGTAACCGTCTGAAAGAAGTCTTGGCGCATTCCTTTTCTGGAATTTGCGCCATTGATTTGAACTCCTCTGAACGCGGGCGCTTGACGCGCGCGTTGCCCATTGCGTTTTACAGCCATTGTCTTGACGCGTTTTATAGCCAATGCCTTGGATGAATTCAAAGTTTCCGACCTGAATCTTGCAACTCCTGTTCACCCAGCAGAGAGATGGCAATTTTCGGCGTTTGAAGTTTTTTCTGTCTAGTACATTAGACGCGGGTGCAAACTGAGGCCGCGTTTGAATCCTGTGCGTGGCACAGTTTTGACTCGCGTCTGTTTCTGCCGACGCGGTGGTTTGATCGTGCGGGTTGTTCCCGCGTCTGAAGTCTTCAATGACTGCCGCGTCTGTCACTTAGTTTTCTTTTGTTAAAGTATACTAAGTTCCAGATTTTCTGATTCTCTTATTTGTTCTTTGCAGGTTCGCTGGTCCCCTGGAAGAATGCTTCAACCGGCGAGCTTGTTCAATGTTCACTATGAGAGAATATATTATGGTCCTCGTCACCTATGAGAGAATATATTATGTCTCTGACGAGGACCCAGATCTCGCCAAGGTCTCTTCAGATCTCCTGCACCAACCATGTCTGATGGCAAGAGATGGTCAGGTCAAGTATGACGGCGAGGAGGTTCCGGCGGTTGCGGTGGCGGATAAGATCCTCTTCCTCTCCCATCCAGAAGTGACATCAAGGACAGTCCATGTCCTTTGGATGGCCTGCGGGGAAAGATCAACTCTTGAACGAAGGGTTGCAGGCTCTTCTGTTGCCACCGGACCTCAAGAACACCATTGCTCCTGGCTTAGTCAGCTAGGGCGCTTTCGAAGTTGGCGTCGTGCATCAAAGTGCAATCGGTTCCAACAGTCGCCACAATTTGGCACTTCTCCAGACATCATGCACTTAGGATCAGATGCGGCTTCAAGGAGTAAGTACGGCCTCAGAGAGAGATGGACTTCTTTGTACTCCTTAATTGTAACACTCAATCTTATTGTATAAGAGAGCGTTTTGTATCACTTTCATATGCTTGAATATCAATAAAAGTGACACTTTTCTTTTTCCCTCTTTCTGTTGTCTTGAATGTTTTGTTTTAGAAGCAAAAGAATGATTTGGTGGACCCGCCACTTTATAAAAGAAAGTGACAGGGGGAATGCGTACTCCCAGAGAAGGTGAACTTTTGTCAATGTTTGGGATTGACTTGATTCAAGGTCAGCTGGGGAATTTGATAAAACATTGTCAGCGGTGTAATGTTAACCTAACAATGTCTTTAGGTGGACCTGTTATTCTGTTGAAGAGAATAACAAGTGAAACTAGACCCGCGAGGAATCTAGTAAAGCTTTTACCGTTAGAGGTGTGATATTAACTTAACGGGTTGGAGATAGTCTTGTCAGAAGTGTGGTGTTAACTCGACAAGGATGTGAGTCAGAGGTGTGATATTAACTTAACTCAGAATGTCACTGTCATAGGTGTAATGTTTAACTTAACAGTGAGGTAATGCTAGAGGTGTGATGTTGAACTTAGCATGGTCATCTCGACTTAGACGAAGAAGTCGAGGAAAGGTCATGGCCATAGGTGTATTGTTGAACTTAGCGATGACTCGGATGCTAGAAGTGTAGTGTTAACTTGGCATCGTCCATTTCAGCTTCGATACGGAAGTCTGAAGAAAGGTGACTATCAGAGGTGTGATATTAACTTGACAGGCACTCGATGTACTGCTTAGAGGTGTAATGTTAACTCAAACAGTAGTTTGTCAGAGGTGTAATGTTAACTTGACAAGAATTGGCTCGTGATAAGAGCAATTTAAGGACCTGTCATTCTATTGATGAGAATTGACAAGTGGAATTTGAAATGCCAGAGGTATAGTGTTAACTTGGCAAATTTGAGAGTTTGTTACTCTATGCAGAGTTAACAAGCAAAGTTTATACTCGACAAAGAGTATTCATTACCAGAGGTATAGTGCTAACGTAGTAATGATTGCATTTTGTGGTCCTACCATTCTATGGACGAGAATTGGTAAGGGATTTTGGAGGAAAGAGTGGACTCGAGTCCACTTAGGATTTTTAGCAAACCCTCAGCTATCAACGGGTTTGACATGCCTTTACCAACTACCGTTTGAGTTGGGCTAGCCATGCTATTCCCCTCAGCAAGATGAGTTGTCGAAGACTTATGTTGGGCTTAAAGGCCAACATTTTCCCCTATCCTTAGCCGTCGAGGGCGTCGGATCAAATGGGAACGTGTCCCTTAGGATTTTTAGCAAATCCTCAGCTGTCAACGGGTTTGACATGCCTTTACCAACTACCGTTTGAGCTGGGCTAGTCATGCTATTCCCCTCAGCATGATGAGTTGTCAAGGATTTATGTCGGGCTTAAAGGCCAAACATTTTCCTCTATCCTTAGCCGTCGAGGGCGTCGGATCAAATGGGAACGTGTCCCTTAGGATTTTTAGCAAATCCTCAGCTGTCAACGGGTTTGACATGCCTTTACCAACTAACGTTTGAGCTGGGCTAGCCATGCTATTCCCTCAGCATGATGAGTTGTCGAGGATTTATGTCGGGCTTAAAGGCCAACATTTTCCTCTATCCTTAGCCGTCGAGGGCGTCGGATGTTTGATCAGAGGTGTACTTTTAACTTGATCGGAGGAAGAGTACTATTAAGGATAGTACTTCTTCAAGAATTTTCCATTGATCGGCATCATGAGTGTATCGCCATTTGAAGTTATGAGGCGATATGACCCATTTGAGTAGACTGACTCTACCACAAATGGTCCTTCCCATTTGGGTTGAAATTTTCCTTTTGTCTTGTGCGTCATGACCATAGGTCTTCGGACGGCTAAGACAAGGTCGCCTTTCTTGAAAGTTCGCATTTTAACTTTCTTGTTGAAGGCTCTGGTGACACGAGCTTGGTAAAGCTCGATTTGTTGTTGGGCCTGCAAACGCTTGTCGTCTAAAGCTTCCAACTCCTGGAGTCGCTGCTGATGCTTCTCCTCAGTTGTCATTTCCGCTGTCAAGGCGACGCGTAGAGAGGGAATTTGAATTTCCAGTGGAAGGACGGCTTCGCATCCGTATACCAAGGAAAATGGCGTGGCTTTAGTTGGGGTTCGCACCGTTGTGCGGTAGGCCCATAAGCATTCACCCAATTTGTCGTCCCAATCTCGTTGACTTTTCGAGATGAACTTTTTAAGAAGCTTGCCAATAGTCTTATTGAAGGCTTCTGCAAGACCGTTAGCAGCAGGATAGTATGCCGTTGAGGACACACTCTGGATTCTGAACTTCGCGCAGAATCTCTGGAAAGCCTGGCTGATGAACTGGGGTCCATTGTCATGGATGATACGCCGAGGTACACCGAAGCGGTAAATAACGTGATGTTTCACGAACTTGATCACGTTAGAAGATTTTACCTCTTTCAAAGGGATAGCTTCGGCCCACTTTGAGAAGTAATCGGTTATCGCTAGAATGAACCGATGTCCTTTCGATGATGGTGGGCTGATAGGGCCAACCACGTCCATCCCCCACATTTCAAACGGCCAAGTAGAGGTCGTAGAGTGGAGGTACCCTGGTGCTTGATGGATGAAATCGCCGTGTATTTGGCAGGCGTGACATCTCTTAGCATAAGCGACAGCGTCGGCGATCATCTTGGGCCAATAGTAACCCAACCTTTGGAGTCGATGTGCCAATTTTGGGCCAGGTTGATGAGCTCCACAAGTACCATTGTGGGCTTCTTTCAATACTCCTTGGGCTTCTTTTGATGAGAGGCATCGGAGCAGGATCCGTCATGCGATCGACGATACAATGTTCGCGAAATCGCATTATAGTAGAATTTGGGGGCTTTCCTTCGGATGGCAGCCGCCTCCCTGGCGTCTTCAGGCAAGATGCCGTATAAGACATAGTCGATGTAGGGGAATCGCCAGTCTTTAAGCTCTAGACCGGTTGACACTTCAAGTGTTTCCTTGTCGTGATGATCTCCCGTTGACCCTGGGCAGTCTCCGAGTGAAATTTTTAGACAGTACAGGTCGTGGCTATAGACGAATACTTTCTCCATTGCTCCAGCTGGAAGGGCTAAGGAGGCAGCAAGGGATGCAAGTGCATCTGCATGCGCATTTTGCCTGCGTGGTACATGGTCTATGTAGAAGCTTGAAAACCTCTCGGCCATGTGGATTGTCGCATTGTAATAGGGTACTAGATCTTCATGTCTGACCTCATACTCTCCGCGAACTTGGCTGACGATGAGTTTAGATCACCGTACGCCTCGAGATTTTTAACGCCAATCTCATCGGCGAATTGCATCCCAATCAAAAGAGCGTTGTATTCCGCCACATTGTTGGAGCAGGGCTCGGTCAGTGAGACAGCTCGGGGAATCACATAATTTTGTGGGGAGATGAGTACCACTCCTACCCCCGCTACTACGTGTCCCTTTGGGCTTGTCCTTGATGCACCGTCGAAGAAAAGTTGCCATACTTGACTTTCGAACAACGTCTGAGTCAGGCAGACTTCGGCGGCCTCATCTGGGAGATCCTCATAGAGTTTGGCTGCCTCGGATCTGGGTGTTCAGCTAAGAAGTCCGCCACCGCTTGTCCTTAATAGCCTTTTGTGGCAGAAAATGCATCTCATATTGTGATAGCAATATGGCCCATTTTGCCAGCCGGCCATTTAGTGAAGAAGGCTTTGTCATAAGTAACCTCAGAGGGTGACTTTGATATGACATTTATAGTCTGGCCTACCAGATAGTGTCGCATTTTCTGAATGGCGAACACTAGTGCCAAACATTCCTTCTCGATCGGGTTGTACCGATGTTCGGCTCCGATCATTGTTCTACTCAGATAGTAGATTGCCTGTTCTCGTCCTTGTTCATCATTCTGAGCTAGTAGAGCCCCAGGGAATGATCCATTGCTCGGACGTACACCAGGAAAGGCTTTCCGGACACCGGAGCTGCAAGAACTGGTGGTTGGGTGAGGTAGTGTTTGATCTCCTCAAATGCTTTTTGACAAGCGTCGTCCCAAATGAATGAAACACCCTTTTTCATCAGCTTGGCGAAGGGTTGGCATCTCCCGGAAAGGTTTGATATGAACCTGCGGATGTACGCCAATCGTCCTTGTAATCCCTGAGCTCCTTGAGGCTTCTGGGGGGTTGCATCTCTTGGATAGCGCGGACTTTCTCTGGATCCAAATGGATTCCTGTGGAAGTCACAACAAATCCTAGGAATTTGCCACTGGCTACCCCCAGGAAGGATTTGGTGGGGTTCATCTTCAATTGATGAGCCCGCATGATGTCGAAGACCACCTTCAGGTCTGCTATGTGATCACCTTTAGTGCGACTTTTCACCGCGATGTCATCGACATAGCATTCCACCGTTTTCCGCATTTGCTGATGGAAAATGGCGTTCATGGCCCTTTGGTATGTTGCCCCTGCATTTTTCAGTCCGAAGGGCATGACGGTGTAGCAATATACCCCTAGAGGAGTCCTGAAGGAGGTATGCTTTTCGTCATCGGGATACATCTTGATTTGATTGTATCCTGAGAACCCGTCATAAAGGACATTCGCTCGAATCCACAAGTATTGTCAATCATGACATCTGTGATTGGCAATGGGAATTCGTCTTTGGGGCAGGCCTCGTTTAGATCACGGAAGTCGATGCAGATCCGGATCTTCCCATTCTTCTTGGCGATGGGGACGATGTTGGCTACCCAGTCGGGGATGTTGTTCTTCCCGGATGAAGCCAGAATCGATGAGCTTTCTAACTTCTGATTGAATTGCTTCCATTATTTCGGGACGGAACCGTCGCTGCTGTTGTTTGACAGGTTTTACGTCCGAATTGATGTTGAGGCGGTGCATGGCCACTTGTGGATCAAGCCCTGGCATGTCCTCATAGTTCCAGGCGAAGACATCTATATACTCTTGTACAAGAGATATTAGATCCTTCTTCTCTGGAGGCGACAGGCCATCACTTATGAAGATGGGCTTGGGGTTGGCCTCATCTCCTAGGTTGATCTGAACAACCTTGTCATCTGTGGGTGGCTCACGCTGTTCAAAGCGGATATCCCAAAGAGCATTCAAATGTTTGATCCAAGGATCTGTATCAGGTTGGATCATTTCTTCATCTTCATCTTCCAGATGGCCTGTTGAAACCATGTTTACTGAAAGCCCTTTGAAGATGTTGCCGATACTGACATCTGACTCCCACGATGACGTGTCTGAAGAGTAATCGTGACTTGATGACTCTCGAGAATCAGAGGCTGATGGGACTGGAGTTGATACATAGCCCAACCCCCTGCGCGTCCGATGATAATAATCGGGGCCTTCCCTTTTGGCACAAAGGATCGAAGTAGCGTCCTCCTTCCTTTGCCGAAGTTCAACCCGGGCTTGTTGGTTAGATCGTACCCCATTTGCTTCATCATTCTGAGCGCTTTCGATTCATAATGGTCGAGCTGAGGGGATTCCTCCTCGCTTTCTGATTCTTCGCGGGGCATCGGTTCAGACGAGATTCGCCCGAAAAGTATTGGTCTTTGGCCTTTTCGTCTTGCCGGAACCAAGAATATAGATTCCTGCGCATCGCCATTATCCTGGTATGTCCCGAAAGATGATTTTACTGGTACATGCAATGATGTCAAAGCATCCATTGCCGACCAGATGTCATCGTCTACGTCGGTAGTAGTATCCGACGGTATTGAATCGGATGCACACGCAGAAAAATATTCAAAGTCTAGACTTTCATTAATATACCAACCGCCTGCATCGTCGGTGGTATTATCAACATCGAGCTTATTAGTGCTCTTTACAAGTGTTCTAACTCCCACAGGCATTTTTCTTGCTCGGGCTCAGTGTCAGCCTCATTACCAGAGTCTGGCGCCTCCAGTTGCGGGGTTTCATCCACCGGATCCTGATAAAAAAGGGAATCCGTGAAATAATTCTCGACTCCCTTGAACGGATACCTTTCGGCAACCAACGTTTGCACCTTCCCACTCGCGTCAATGTATTTCATGACTTGGTGAAGAGTGGAGGGAACGATGGAGTTGCGGTGGATCCATGGTCGTCCCAGCAGCAGATTGTAGGAAGTGTCGGCATCGATGACGTAGCACGTCACCTCCGACTTGAGGCTCCCAATCTGGCACTTGAGCTTGATCTTCCCCATCGGACGGGTGCCGTTGGCATTGAACCCGTAGATGGTCGTCTGTGTAGGGCTCAGACGGTGGGTAGGGATGCCGAGGTGTTGCATGACTCGGCGGGGCATAATGCTCAATGCGGACCCTGGATCTACCTGAATGCGGTTCACCTCAGATGATCTGATGTAACCTGTGAAGTACAGGGGTCGATCATGCTTCCCTTTCACCTGCATATCATCTGCCGTGAAGGTGATGCAGGGGGCATTCTGGGAAGCGTGGAGGCAATCCTCTACATCTTCCTCCTTCGGCACCTGGGTCATGAAGACCTCATCATTTGCCAGAGCTTCTTGCAGAGCTTCCCTGGTCGACTTTGATAGTCTAAGAAGTTCGTACAAGGTAATGCGTGCCGGAATATTGGCCAGCTGAGCCAGGATATCAAAGCGGTAAGGTGCCGAGGATCCTTCCGCTGCACCTTTGAAAGAACCCGAGAAAACCGGGTTTCTTTCTGTTTCTCCACAGGTGGTTTTGCGGAGGGCTTGGCTGGTTCTACGGCTGGTTGCGGAGAAGCCGCTGCCGTCTCGCCGTACTGCTTCAAGTATGCCTGTCCTGAACGGGTCCCCGCCATCGGTTGGCTGGGCTCTGCGGCCAGGACTATTGTTTCCTCTTCTGAATCAGTCAGCGAGGGAACATCATCCTCTGCTTCTCGGGAGGAAGCACATACCACATGGCAGGACGAAGCTTTTGCCTTACCTTTGGACTTCCTGTTGGTTACAGTAGTCCATTGTTGTTCATCGACGAGGTCAGGGTGGACCCACATGGTTTCCCCCTGAGGTGTAGGGACGGCTACCAAGCCCTTCTCCTGTTGCTGGTGAGGGTCTGTGTTGACCACTCTTAATTCTCCCCTTGGAATAGGAGTTACCCCCGCAGGTGTGGGGGTTGTCTCCCGAACTGGAGAACCGACGTTACATAGCCGTGACCTTCTTCTGCTCTGGTCGGAGCTTGAACACCTCCGCGTCAATCAAAGCCTGAAGGATGTCTTTGAAGACGTAGCAGCTTTTGGTAGGATGTCCCAACATCCTGTGGTACATGCAGTAGTTGGGATTGTCGGTCTTGCCGACTTCCTCCGGGCGCCTAATTTCAGGGAGCTTCAGTCGATTGCTCTTGTTGAGTAGCTTGAAGAGCGAATCGACGTGTTCCTCCTTGAAGGAATACTACTTGTTGGGGCGTGGCTGGCTTGAAGAGCCACTTGCCCTGCCTGTTTGAGGTTTGGTGGAGATTTGGTCTCCGTCGCTAAATTATCCTTCCGCTTCGTCTGGAGGGAGGTGTCTGGTGCCGGTGCACGCCTTGTCGACCTTTCCGGCCGCAGCTTGCCTTCCTCTGCCCTGACACGGGCAACAATCTCCTCAGCCTGTTCACCTTGTTGGACTAACTGCTTCCAGGTGCGGCTTTCAGCAACTCCTATTTGAGCAAGGAGTGAGGTTTGGAGATTGTGGCGGCATGTTTCCACCAGGGTGGCCTGGGTCATGCGCTTGGACATCGGAGTGCCACGTTCCGAAATCTTTCCACGAAAGATTTGACGGACTCCCCTCTCCGCTGTTTGGTAGCTAAAAGGGTGGGCATCGTGACTTCGGAGTCATCTTCGAAGAAGCGTGTTAAGAACAGCTTCTCCAGATCCCCCCAGTTCTTGATAGAACCCTCCGGGAGCTTCATAAACCACTCAAAAGCCAACCCTTTCAGGGTGCCGATGAACAGTCGCGCCAGGATGGCGTCATTATCTACTACATTCCCGGTCTGGGATTTGAAGTAGTAGATGTGCTGGTTGGGTGACCCCTTCCCGTCGAATGCTTGGAGGGGTGGAGCCTTGAACTTAGGAGGGTATGGAACTAAGTCCCACTCAGCCGGATAGGGCCGGACCACTCCAGCTTCTTGGAGGTCCTTGCGATTGGCAAGGGCCTCGAGGCGTCGTTCCAATTGACTCATCCTCTTAGCATGAGTCTTCTCCTGGTCTTGGTCGCTTCTTGCCTGCGACGAGGGCTTGGACACATCCGAGGTAGATCGTCGTGTCTCGTCGGAAGGTTCGGAGGGTGGGCTTCCTCCCTTTCTCCCTTTCCCCTTCGGCCGTCTAGGAGGAGATCTCGCTCTTTCTTCAAGCAATTTCTCAAGCATATGCTTGAGGGAGTCAATGGATCTCTGTTGAGAGGCGATTATATCCATCTGGCGCTTCTGCGTCTGCTCTAAACGCCTGGCCGTCTCCTCAGGAGTGTCTGCCATGTAGGCGGAAGCCTCCTTCTCGACGGAAGAGTTTGAAGCCTGCGACTCCACTACAGCGAAGTGAGAATCACCCATTCTAATGCCGCGGGCTAAGGCATTATAGTCAATTGGGGGAATGGCCCCCGTCCGGGTGCGAGTGTGTTGATACACCCCTTCCGGCTCAGAGTCAGATTCCTCTGAGTTGACCATTGGTTGTTTTTCCTTGCTTCTGCTAGTCATGTTTGCAGTAAGCTCCGGGTATTCAACATCTGAAAAGGTTCTCCTTCTGTGGGAGCGTCTTCTTTTGGCTGACGGGGGAATCAGGGTCAGCTGTCTGATTAAGGACTGCTGGTGCATGCCTGATCCATAATGGCATCCAGAGAGCATATGGATGAGCTGTTGACAGCAGCATGACGAAGTGGCTTGATTGGCACTTCTTTTCCTTGTCAAATAATCCCTCAAATCCGTGGGAGGGGGATTAAAGAGACTGGTCTCGCAACGTCGAAGACGGGAGACAGTCATGTGCTGTTCAGCCTGGACGCAGACTTCAGGGACGCGGCTCTCATGACGCGGCTGTATGACGCGCACGCGAGTCTCGCGTTGCTGCCTGATGCGTTTGGGCAGAGTTGCTTGAGAGAGAGCGGGCTGCTGGGCCCCACGCCTACGAGTGCGTACTTCCTGCGTTTGAAAAGACGCGGAGGTTTCACCCTGGCGTTTGATGAGTTGGTCCTCAGAGGACTCAACTTGAGGAGTCTCGCGTTTGGGTCGCCAAACGCGGATCTCACGCACTGGACGAGGTGCGGGCAAGGCATCAGATTGTACGCCGCGTCCCACCCCGGTCAGACAACCAACGGTTCCGACTTGGAGTTGACGCGCGCGTCTCCTCTGTCGACGCTCAGCATTCCGGTTGCGTCGAGGAGGTGAGAGAGAAACCAACAACATCCTGATGCTGGGCACCAGGAAGTTTGACCACGCGGGTCTTCTAGGAGGCGTTGGCGCGTGTGTTCTGTGCGACGTGGTTGATCGCAACAGCAGTGCCTGGGGTCACGCGGGCCTTCTGGGAGGCGTTGGCGCTTGAACTTGTCTTGGCAAAGTGGGCATCGGCACCCGGCAGAGCCTCAGATTGGGCCTTGGGTAGCTTTTCAGTTGAGACCCTGCGGCAGACGCGGGTCTTTGGGCTCTTGGAGCCAGAAGAGAGGAACTCTTCATACTTCGCCTGGTCGAACTCGACAACGAGCGTTTCGACCATCTTCCCCTTACGGAGAACATCATCCTGCGCCACGGCTTGTTCGTCGGTAACAAACAGATTCCCCAGCGGAGTCGCCATCTCTTGTTTGACGCGGAAAAGGGGCTGGAGTAAAATTTCCTTGAATCAGATGAAAAATTACAGCCGGCTTAATCTTCCGGTTACAAGGGAGGGAGAATATTGAATCTTGAATTCCCCCTTTGTTTAGTGCTGGGTTCTTCGGTGGCGGTGGAGAGTGAATCTTGTTCTCCGTTGACCAGATGACTGTTCTGGACCGTCGAGGGATCTTCTCCTTGGCAGGTAGAGGGAGTAACTCAGCTCCGTCTACCAAAACTCTAGAAGAGGAGGTAGGCGAAGAGCGGCTAGTACTCAGTAAGCTCGCTGAAGGGTCTTCTCTCTCTTGTCGATGATCTCTCCTTTTTTTTTTCTCAGAATCTCTCCTTTGCCCGATAATTGTCGTCCTCGTCTTCAATAGTGACGGGACTATTTATAGGGTTTTTAGGGGGTGATCGTGCCCCCTAAAGTCTCCACGATGAGGGCCAACTTCCCCGCTACATGGGCGGTGGATGGCGCCATAATCAGGGTGGTTACAGCCAAGGTGGGGGCACCTTGTTGTTGAGACGCGGGCGTTAAGCCAACGCGCCTTGATGCTGAGACGCGGGCGTTGAGCCAACGCGCCTTGATACTGAGACGCGGGCGTTGAGCCAATGCGCCTTGATGCTGAGACGCGGGCGTTGAGCCAACGCGCCTTGATGCTGAGACGCGGGTTATCTCTCGCGTCTTGATTGTCACATTTAGCCTTGCGCCTGGATCTTGGATCTCTGCGTTTTGGTGGCTTGTCTTGGTGATTTTAGACAGCCTACATACGGGACTAGAGAGTCCGAGGGCTTGTAGGTGTTGCGGCACCGAGTGATCCGGTGGGATCGATTATAGTGGAAATCCTTCGTGTGTCGAAGGCGGGGATGTAGAGCAAGGGTACTCGAACCTCGAAACAAATCCCTTGTGTTTGCGATTGCTCACTCTCTCTCTTTGTCTCTTGTTTATATCTTGCATTCCTTTATTGTGTTTATCTTTATATGCATGATATACTTGTGTGCCTAATTGATATATGCTTGGGTTGTTTGCTAACACTTGTATTTAACCAAGAGAGCCAACGCGGCACCTCAATCCTTATCTAGGGGAATCTAGAGGAGTTAGTCCAGAGCCCTTCACGGGGAATTCGGCTACACTCTTGTGTTATACGTGGTGTTTAGTTTAAATAGTTTGTTTAGGTTATAATAGTTTTTAATTCCGCATTATTTGGCATTTAAGTGACCATTAGATTAGTCATCACCTATTCACCCCCCTCTAGGTGATTTTACAATTGGTATCAGAGCCAAGTGCTCTTGATTTGGGTCTTACAACCTAGAGTTAAAGATCCTCATTTTAGGCTAATCACAATATTTGTACACACACCATGGACTTCATGTCACCACCCACCTTTGACATTCTTAACATCCCTATATGGAAGGTTAAGATGTCCTTGTACCTCAAGGCCCTAGGTTTTCATGTTTATCTTGCTACAATTAAAGATTCATATGTTAATGATAGCAAGAATTTTGAGGCTAATGCAAAAGCCCTAAATGCTTTAAAGTCTACCCTAAATGATGATTATTATCTAGGGTTTCTAATGTTGATTCAGCTTTTGTAGCTTGGAACATCATCACCTCCCTTGGCGAAAAAGATCTATATTATGCCGGGAGCGATTCGGATGTTGGAAGAACCACCTCCAACTTGTGCTATATGGTCCAAGGGGATAACCCCCTTGAGGTAACTACCGAATCTGAGGTAGATGAAAATGACATGTCATATGATGAGCTTACTTCATTTGTCAACTATTACTTGAAAAATATGACATGATTAAAAAGGAAAATAAGAAAATGAAAAAGGATTTTGTTTGCATGCAAAAAGAAAATGATTCATTTAAAAATAAGATTGCATGTTTAGAAAAAGAAAAAGAAGATTTGAAAAAAAAAATGTTTCCTTGATGTCCAAATTAAATAATCTTTGTGAAGGAAACACTATTTTGAAAAATAAAATTGTTTTGGTGGAAAAACAAAAAGAAATTGTTTTTCAAGAAAACTCTTGTTTAAAAAGAAAAATTTGTGAAAAAGAAAGTTTTTCTAAAAAGAAAAGGAAAAATGATTCTTTATCTCATCATGCTTACATGCCACCACAAATGAGATAAATGTTTTGAAAAATAAAATGGATTGTTTGAGCTCCACTTTGAGCTCTTGTGCTTTTAATCACAATAGATTAGAGTCTTTGTTTTCAAAGAAACAAACTCCACATTCTCATGCACATCATCATGCATATGCTTATGTTGCATGTCATGATCACACTCACACACATAAGCATCCTAAGGTGTACAAGTGTACACATTGTGGCCGCAAAGGCCATTTAGCAAAATTTTGTTTTGATAAGTTGCATGTTTTAAATTTTGTTAAAAATAAAAATTTTTGGGTTCCTTACAAAGCTAACCCCAAGGACCCAAAAGAAAATGGGTACCAAAATCCCCACCGTGTGTTTTTGATGTAGGTGAGGGCTCTTACAAAACGTGAGAGGGATGGTGCCTTGATGGTGGATGCACTTGGACTTGATGGACACATATATGGATGCATCACTATCAAGGAGTTTTGGTGGGATGACCACCATGTTTGGAGCTTTGGAGTATAGTTGGTAACTATCTCTAAACTCCTAGTTTATTTACATGCTATTCATTTGTAATATCATATAGCATGTTCATGTTTTATTTCTTTTTGTGCTTCATGAGGTATATAACTTGTTTAGATGTAGATTCTATTAAAACTTGGATTTATACATGTACAAATAGTGAACAACAAATTGATTTATATATGTTTGCATTTCATGTTCATTTGTACCCACTATATGCACATGTATAGCCTAGTTTTAATGATTCTCTCATTTACACTTTTTTTGCCTATTTTAATATTTTACTTCATGTATATGTAATTTTGTTCAAATCTAATAAATATACATGTATACCCGTGAGTCTCTTGCCTTCATGCAAATACCTTTAATAGACTCTTTTATGTTTGGGATATGTATGCATATTGTTAGATTTAGATAAATCATACATATACTTAGAAGTTTGTTTTGTTTTAATGAAAATTAAATTTTTCATGTTTTGTTTGATAAAAATAAAAGATTCATGTTCTTTTTGAGCTATTGATTATTTTCATGAAAATGCTATTTACATGATTATTGAACACTGACACTTTATTTGTTTGTCATGACTTTGGTTCATGAACATATTTTGAGCTTTATAGATCGAGTGTCAATTCTTGTGTAATTGGTATGATTCATGAAATACATATGTTTTGGTTTCATGTTTTTGAAGGATCTTTAACTAGTTTTTCAAAAATTAATTTAACTAGTTATTTATTCTTCAATGTTTTATGAGTTATACACATGATCCTATTATTGTTTCAATTGGTATCATTGAATCATTTCAATTGGTATCAATTTGACTCTATTTTGTATATACTCATATTTTGTTTTCTTATATATGTATGTATCAATTTCAATTGGTATACTCATTTTTCATACATATATATGAGTTATTTGTGCTTGAGTTAAAATTGTTTTACATGTTTAAAGCACAAAGTGGTTTATGATAAGAAAATAAAATTTTAAGAAAAATTCTCAAGATTTGTTTTATTGAGAAAACTCAAAATTTGTTTTAATAAAGGAAAATTCAAAATTTTTGATTTGTATTGCCTATATGCAAGGAGAGATTAACATCTCTTCTACATATAGATTCATGATGAGTGTATCTTGTATTGAGGAGCTTGACAACTCTTCGTTATGTGATACACGTGTGTAGGAGGAGCTTCACATCTCCTCTTATGCATTACATAATATACGTTATGTGAATTAGGGCTTGTCATCCCTCTTTCATGTAATGTCTATGTGTAGGGAAGTTACTTAACCGTCTTCCTCTTCATGAATGTATATCACATATAACCTTTTATTGATATGTTTGATTTGACCCCTTATTGATCTCCTTGTTTATGACAAAAAGGGGGAGTAAAATTTGTTGTTTGTGTTTTTACCCCTTTGTTGATGATTGACAAAAAGGGGGAGAAAGATTTGGACTTATATGCATATTTTGTGAAAAAGATTGTTTATGCATATATGTTTTGTTTTGCAAATAGGAGAAAAAAAAATTTGATGTGTTTTATGCTTGAGTGCATGTTTTATCTCCATACATTTGCATACATGTTTATGAGCTTTATTGCATATCTATTTGTTTATGTGTTATGCATGAGTTAAGGGGAGCTTCTTTGAAGCTTTACTTTAATCCATGCATATATAACTTCATGAGTTTTGTCATCATTAAAAAGGGGGAGATTGTTGGCCCGAAGGCCCATCACTCTAGTTTTGATGATGATCAACTCATGTAGTTATAGTACTAATGATCTTGTGTTTAATTAGTGACAGATTTATGATCAAGATCTTAGTAGGTACATAGCTTCAACAAAGGATTTAAAGTCAAGTTTTGGAGCTTGCACGGTGTTTGGACCAAGTCAAGAAGGCTTCAAGTGAAGACTTCAAGAAGATGAAGACTTGAGTCTAGGTTTGTTTTTAGAAGATTTTGTTTTAGATAAAATGTAAAGGATAGAGTAGTTGGTGGATTGCTCAAGTATATATATACACACACACTCTTGATAGATATGTTTCATAAAAGAATTTTAGTTTTAGAAAAAGACTTTTCATTTTGGAAAAATATCGTTTTGGTTAAAACATATAACTTTGGTTTTGGTGTTTCTCATATACATGTCTTTTAGCCAAAACAAGTTTAAAGCTTAATGTCAAAAACATAGATATTTCACCATGTTTGTGTAGTGGATCGTATCCATACACCCTATGCTTTCAAAGTTGTTTAAATATCTTGTTTTTGTATTTGGAGATGTTTTGGAAAAATAATGTTTGGAAAAATAAGTTTTGGAAAATACTGTTTTTCATTTGAGCAATTTTTTCATATTACAAAAATAGTCCAAATCATTTGTAATATGCCTTGATTTTGTGCAAGCATGTTTGTTTATCAAAGTATATTGGTAAAACTATTTTTGTAGATTTTCTATGATTTTATGGGATTTTATTTAAGCCAAAAAGACCAAGTTTTTAATCCTTTAACATTGTTTCCTGGCTTCAGCCGGTCGACCGGGACGGTCGACCGCAGCTTGAAGTCGGCCGACCGTCACGGTCGACCGACGTGCACAGACGTGCACGCCAGTTCTGGCAGGTGGCCCGTCGACCGACCTGGTCGACCGTCCAGAGAGCTCTGCTCTCTGGAAAGGCCCCGGTCGATCGGACGGTCGACCGGACAGAGAGACTTGCTCTCTTATCCTAGCCTCGGCCAACCGACCGGTCGACCGATGGCACAACGGTCTGAAATATGACCGTTGGCCGGTCGACCGGGCGGTCGACAGACAGCTCTGTCAGACCCCAACGGCTAGTTTTCCAGACTCTATAAAATGGGGCATTTGGGGGCTGTTTTGATTAAGATTTTTTGAGACTTTTAGAGCCAGTTTTTCCCACTCTTTCAAGAGGTTTTTCTCCACAAAATGAGAGAAAATATTTCCAATCAAAAGGAAAGTTTTATCAAGAGTGTAAAAGAGATTTTCTTTGAGTTTTCCTCCGCCATCTCTTTCCTTGTTTTTCTCACACAAACACTTGAGCTATCCATTGCTATATCTACCTCTAGGGTTTTGTTGTGAGAGTGTTTATTGGTGATCTAAGTGTTTAGATCACCAAGAGTTTTTTCTTGTACTTTGAGGAGGCGGACGTTTGTGTCCGCGTTGTTTCGAGTTCGGGTGCGAACTTGTTGTTTAAGGTGCGGCCTCGGCAAGCTTGTGGGGCTTGCGGGTGTGTACGGGACTAGAGAGTCCGAGGGCTTGTAGGTGTTGCGGCACCGAGTGATCCGATGGGATCGATTATAGTGGAAATCCTTCGTGTGTCGAAGGCGAAGATGTAGAGCAAGGGTGCTCGAACCTCGAAACAAATCCCTGTGTTTGCGATTGCTCACTCTCTATCTCTTTGTCTCTTGTTTATATATCTTGCATTCCTTTATTGTGTTTATCTTTATATGCATGATATACTTGTGTGCCTAATTGATATATGCTTGGGTTGTTTGCTAACACTTGTATTTAACCAAGAGAGCCAACGCGGCACCTCAACCCTTATCTAGGGGAATCTAGAGGAGTTAGTCCAGAGCCCTTCACGGGGAATTCGGCTACACTCTTGTGTTATACGTGGTGTTTAGTTTAAATAGTTTGTTTAGGTCATAATAGTTTTTAATTCCGCATTATTTGGCATTTAAGTGACCATTAGATTAGCCATCACCTATTCACCCCCTCTAGGTGATTTTACACATGAGCCATCAATGGCTCTTGCAAGAGCAAGGCCTAGTAGAGGCTATTATATTCATGTGGATTATCAAGTAAGTGGTTAGATGGTTAGTGGTTAGTAGTTAGATTGCCATGAGAAGAAGAAAAGTTAGCCAAGCAACATGTAGAAGATGGAGGAGATTACATTGGAGAAGAAAGGAGGCACCTTTACATAGATTGTCACCATCTATTACATCAATCCCTCTCTATCTCTCTCTCTGAATCTCTCAGCCCTAATACATGATCTAAAAACTAAATAACATAACAAAATACAAGAAATGAAGAACATCTACCTACACTACACTAAAACATAGAAACCCTAGCCTAAAAATGAAAAATAACTGCTCGTTTTGGCCAAATACAGAGCTATATATATAGGCATAAGATGATTCCAGAAGACAAGACGGGGCCACGCGTCAAAAATCGACGCGTGGCTCCATCCTATTGCCGCGAAAACGCGGCAGTTGCCGCGTTTCCGCGGCAATACCAGGGACTTAGGTCCCTGGTTTTGTCAGGAATTCCCTGTCGCTTCGAGAATAATCTGGGTATATCCCAATTCTGGTAATTTCGTCCGAATATTCGTCTGACGTGCGCAGGAGTCTAGGTTCGACGTATCTTCTAGATGATCCCTTGCTTGGTCTCCAAGTAATGCGGATTTAATTACCTGAATTGGGTTTAATTAAGCTCTTATTACTCCTTGCCCTTGAACTCTGGATTTACCTACAATAGAGACCAAAACACGGTTTAGACCTACAATTTATTCATAAATCGGTGAGAAAATGTGATATAATAATGCATAATCGTAGACTAATCACGCCTCCAGCAGTATACGCATACTAGTGGCTGAGTACGAGGTTAGGGGGACGAATGGTTAGCAGGGCATCAATGGGCCTGACTGAGTTTTCTCTGTCCATAACTTGGTATTCTCTGTCCATCTGTTGGAATGTCCGCTTCGCTGACTCAATCTGCTTTTGACTCTTACTTTCTTCTCCAGACCCCGTTCTATGTCACGGGCTATGGTGAGAACTTGGGAGTATGTCTTCAGCTGCTGGGGTATGAGGAACATCTGAATATCTATTTGTGGGCCCTGCTGAAACCTGCTGGCCCATTTTTCTTCATCAACCACCATGTAGGGTGCTGACTAAGTCTCAAAAATTCTGCCGCATATTTATCTACTGTTCAGTCCCATTGCTGCAGTCTGATAAACTGTTCTTCCATCATTTTCTATACCGTCTTAGAGAAGAACCTCTCGTAGAAACTTTTTGAGAACTGGTCCCAAGTGATGAGCTTCTCCAGTCTCGCTTCTTCTGCCAACCACCAAGTCTGACTACATGACTTAGTTGTATCTTAGACATTTTCACCTGGTTCTCATCTGGGTTCGAGCTGCCTTCATAAGATCTATTGTATCCATCAGCCATTATTCTGCATCCAATGGCCTTTCGGTACCAAGAAACATGGCAGGTTGCAACCTTCTGAAATTAGACACATTCCCTGGTCTCTATTCACGCGGTGTCGTCAATAATCCTTGGTGTAAGGTCTTCATCTATTTTTGTTAGTTTTCCATCATACTCTACAGAAATCTTGTCATATCATCATTTCTTTCACTGGGGCCACCCTGAGAAGAGCCAGAACCTTCACTATTTCTCCGTTCTTTCATGTCTTAGTTGGTTTAAACAGTGATGGAAAACTAAAATATGAAAAGATGGAAGGATTTCAGGATCTGAGGGAAGGATTATCAAGAAGGAATAGAAAACTTTGTACTTGTAGTTTGGAAAGTATAACCAAGACTCATGCGCTCCAATTGTAAATTAATATCACATTAATCTGCTGATTGGTTGTACTGAAGATGTGAGAGTCTAAGCTCTGATACCATCCTGTAACGCCTCGATTACGTGGGTACGGAGATGTTACTATGGTGTATATACGTAGGGCAGAAATACCCTCACATATATACGCTAAGCATCAGTACAAGTAAGAATCAGAGCATGGAAGCACATTGATAATATACATTCCAACAATAATAGCACAAGTACATAGTTATCACAGAGCATGATACAATATTCCAAGAATATTAAATCACTAAGTGACACAAGAACATGATATGCAATATAAAAATTTTGAAAAATACTCACGAGTAGAAAGATGAGAATTTCGCGAGCCGATCAAGGGGGACTGAAAGAAATGGGGCTCCGGATAGACAATTGCTAATTCACGCTTCCGCTGCGCACTCTGATCATCTCCAAAAAGTCCACCACGGTCCAGACTCCTTGATTTGGACATGAAGATTCAAGGTTGTCAGAAAGCAACCCAACGAGTACGTAAGATAAAGCCAGTTGGTGTGCTCAGACAGTCACACTGTACATGATCAAGTGATATGATTCAGTAGCATAAATGAAAATCAGAGAATCGTAGTAAATCTGAAATCAAGTAAGTACATGTATATTGATAAATCTGAATCAGAAAACATGTATAGAAAATGGTGTCGAGAGCATGGGCATATATTAACATGTGAAGAGACATCAAGCATGCAATAAGTACAAGTATAGACCAACTAGTTTACAAGCCCAGATTATGGTTTCATGAGATTAATACGTTGAGGGGATAATTCAAACACGAAAACCCTCATCTATATACCATATATCTCCTGTCACCATTGTCTGAGTTCATACAACTTGAGTTACCCTCAGTGTAACAGAAAAAGTATGTCAGGAGTAATTACAGTGTTATAGAAGTTATATATACAGGTGATGAGTAGGATAACTTAATCATGAAATAATAATAATAATCAGTATCATTTGTTATTCTTGTCCCTTTTCCACTGGTGTTCCACAACATCGACAGTTCACGCTGGAGCCTGCACTTCCAGTAGAACTCATCCGACTCCAATATGCGGGTATCATTATTCGAACAGGGAAGAGGCTGAATAATATACGCTGCTGGCGTTATTACGTACATGTGTGTGTCTGTTAATATACACTGAGAATGCCTATTACGATAACACCAGGCGGCACAGGCACGAGGTGGCTCCCACCACGTGTGTGGCAGGGCACGTTGGTCCTTGTGGCACTTTGGTATGTATGGGGAATGAAATATTGAGGTGGCCCCACCACGTGTGTGGCATGGAACTTTGGTCCGTGTGGCACATAGTTTCATTAAGGATCTGCCAGACGCTAGTATGATCATGGGATACATCCTCATCATCCCAATACCAGGCGGCATGCTCTACTTGACGCCAGTATGACCATGCTATTAATAAAAGTAATAGTACCGGGAACATGAGATACAGGAGTTCAGGAGTACAGGAGTTCACGAGTACTAGATGTCTGGTAGCAGTATAATAATCATGTCAAGTTTCATAAAGTGATAATCATGATTAGGCAATGTAATACAGATATCAGGTGTAATAATATCCAGTCAGGTGTCACAACATTAGGTCAAGTGTATCAGTACCAAGTGATAGCATATATCAAGTATCAAGTGATAGTATGTCAATTGTCAGGTGTCAGGTATCAGCTGTCAAGTGATAACATGTCAAGATGTAATCAGATAATTAACATGTTAGTGTCATGAAATTAGTATATCTGATGTTAAATGTCAAGAGAAATACAACCATACATGTAAGTACTGAGACCAAACAACATGTGGGTGATATGTCATATGACATGGCATTCACAAAACATGTAACAAACATTAGTAACGTACTCACAAAGCATATAACAAATATTAGAATAATAATCTCAAAGCATGTATCAAATATTAGAATATCACTCGCCAGTCATGTGTTAACCAGTATAACATGTGTCATGCATCAAACACCAAAATAGCATTCATCATGCATGTAACAATAGTAGAAAACACTGACCCAATGTAAAATATAATACTGGCCCAAATATCGAAAAAGATTACTCGCCCAATACCAAAAGAGAATACTCGCCCAAATACCGAAAAAGGGTATTTGCTTATGTAAAGAAGTAGTTTTCACAATCCCAGAAAAGTACTCGCCTAAATCTTTGAAAAATGACGCAAAAACCCAGAACACCAGAAACACGTGCACGAGCCACCAGTCATATTAAAATATAAAAATATTAATTTTGAGAGAGAGAGTATGAGAGAAAAGAGGAGCGAGAGAAATAGTGTGAGAGAGAGAATGCGAATCAGATCCATAATCGGATCAGAAAGAATGAGGAACCAGGTTTAGAGAGGGGAGAGAGAGAGAGGGAAAACACGGTGTGAGAGAGAGAGAGAGGGAGAGAGTTCCCTGACTTTAAGAACAGGAAAAGAAAGAAGAAAGGAAGGAAGGAAGGAAGGAAGAAAATAAAAAAGAAAAAAGAAAAAGAGAGGAGGAGGAGGCAGAGTTGGCCGGCTAGGCTAGCCAGCTAGCCATCGTCAGCAGCCAGGGCGGCGGCGATGCAGCCTGAGGGAGGGAGGCGGCACGGCAGCCCCCGGGGAGGAGGAGGTGGAGGGATGTGGTATAGTGGTTGACATTGTTATTGTGGTTGTTAAAGATGGGGATGGTGATGGAAAGGTGGTGGTGTTGGGGAGTTGGAGTAGGAGGTGGAGATGGTGGTTAGGTGGTGGAAGTAGAAAGGAGGTGGAGAATTTGTGGGTGAATTTGAAGGAGATGAAGTTGTAATATCCCTATTTAGTAATACGGTACTTTATTTTCTACAGTATTTAGTTTTGCTTTACTGATTATTTATTATTATTTGTAAGTAACTTAATTTGTTGCTTCTTCTTCTTGTGATTATTATTATATTAAATATACAATGGTTTTGAAATACTAAATGTTAATCTAGCTTTATTTATTATTAGTATTATCACTGTTACTATTATTAATATTAGTTGTTATTATTATGCCATTATTATTAATTGATATATTTAGAAGTAATTATTATTATTCTTCTTCTATTATGATTATTATTTATTATTATTAGTGTTATATTATTGTTGGTGTTATTATTATTATTATGGTTATGCTTGATTGCTATTATTAATAATAGTATTATTAATATCATTATTGTTATTGTTATAATATTGCTATTATTTTCTTATCCTAAACTCTTATCCCATGACCTATGCCAATTAGCCTTTTACCCGTTATCCTATACCCTTAAGCTTCTGAACTCGTACCCATTAACCCAATCTACCTTATAGATTTAAACTTATCTCATCTCCTAAACTTGATTCAACGCCAAATCTTTAATCCTAACAACTAAATCCTAATCTTAACTAACTAACTACTAATCTAAATTTAATCCTATTCTTAACCACCATGTTATCGCATCTCCTCCTTCCTTTACACAACCGATCCCCTATCTCCCTAGATCTCCACCTCGTCGGAGCACCTCTTCTCCTCCAAAGCCCACCCAGAGCATCTCCACGGCCATTCCACCATCTCCCAACCTTGGCGAGATCAACCCCGGGCTTCCTCCTAGCGGTAGCCCCTCCCTGCACATCAACTTGGTTGAGCCTAGACCAGGCACAAACCCTTGCACAACCACAACCAGCGCCTCCTCCTAACTGGCTATGAGCACAACACTTGGTCAAGCCTCCCATCCAAGCATCCCCTCTTGTCCGAGCCAATTGCCGGAGCACCATCAATAACCCCCTTAGCTGTGCCTCCTCCATGACCCCATGCCGCATGTCTATGTCCAGGGCTGAGCCACGGCAGGCCTTCTTTCCCTCACGGCAGTTCACAGCCCATCTCTACCCTCAGATTTGCAGCAACTCCAGCCGCTCCCACCCCATGAGATCACAACCCCATGGCTTCTCCTTGCCATTGAGACCCCCCAGACTACTATGCGGCAGCCTGCACCTCCTCCGGCGCTCTTCGGCATCTCCGAACCCCTTGGCACAGCCGCTGCCATGCTGATCCACCACAGGCCTGAACCCATGCTATGAGTCTTTTTCCCTCATTTTCTATATTTTCTCTTTATATATTATGAATGTGTATTATAATTATGTTGATGTGTATGTGTTTAATATAGTTTAATCTATGAGTGGGTTAATATGGAAGATTGTGTAATTGAGATTATATTGTGTGTATGGGTGGATGGGTGCGTGAGTGTTTCAGTGTTCTGTGCTTGTGTGTTTAATTTATGGATATAATGTATAGTGTGTGAGTATTGTGTGTTGTAAATGTATGTATGTATCGTATATATATAAGTGTGTGTATATACGTGTATGTATGTATAATGTGTATGTATGTGTTTGTATATCAACATGTGTGTTTGATTGCGTGATATAGCATTTGGATTTGTTCGGTGAGATCCAGACCCGTTGCAGAAGATCCGGACCTGATTCAATTTGTGCTCGTTATGAACCCGACACATTGACGATTTGAAGACCGACCCATGGATGATCCAGGGATCCGTACCAGTTCATGCAGTAAAGATCAGACGGCGATTCGGATCCAAAATCGCGTCATTTCATGTGAGTGCTTATTTTTATGTCATTTTCTTATTTACCATTGTTATTGGATATGTGTGCTTTTATTCGTATTATTTCATGTGATTATTGATGTATTTTACCAGTGTGATTACCTGTACCACTTCATGAGACATTATTGATTGTTCACCTTATTTATGTAGTTGATATGAGCTTGTATCAGCGTTATTTCATGTGTTATAGTTTGTCGATGTCGGCTTAGGCCTAGTATTGTATGCCCTTAGTCTGCGACTGGATTCAATTTATTGACTGACTGACCGAGTTTATATTTGGGCATGACGTATATGGACCTTATATTTTGATATTGAGATATTGGACTTATACCACTTTATGTGCAGATGTTCATCATTTTTCGGATCTAGTTATAAGTCTGTCTGTGGGATTGATCTTGAGATAATGGTTCATGACTGTGATTAGAAATCTATATTTTATGTGGGGTATTTAACATACTTAATATTTAATTGGTGATTATTCAGATAAGAATTAATTTGAATATTCAGGACGATTTAGATATGATCTTACTTTATTAAGAGATTAGAATTCTTGATATTGAATCAGTACATGAATTTATTTAGAGTTAAAGTTAATTTGAGACTCATATCCTTTATGTCAGATATTATTTAGTAATTAGATGATGTTGATAATGGTTAGAGTATGATCAGATGTATGAATATCCTACTGTTAAGATCGATGTGTACGATGAGACACATCGATGAGACTGATCTTGACTGTTATGAGTAATTAATTCTAAATTCATCTAACTGTTAGGCTGTGAGAGTATTGATGGTTCACTTTTAATGTTGAGTATCAGATATAGACTATTATAGATTGCTGTTGTTTGAGGATGTATTTTTAGATATGATTTCGGTATTGTTGATCTAATTGATTCGAGGATAATCAGTCGAATGTATTCATGATCTTGGTTAATTTATTATGATAGTGATCTAGTTGATATCGGTGATCCTGTACGTCAGAGTGTGATAGTAGTTATTGATCGATCTCACTTATTGATGACTTGAGAATCAGAGTAGATTGATAAGGTGAGAGAACTGATTACTGATTCATTGAGATGGTGGTTTACTGTACCAGATTAATTTGACATGGATTGATACTTGATATTCATGATGATTGTAATGAGACTATAAGTTGACGGATCAGTTACTATTGTATCTTAGTATAGATAGAGGAGATATTGATCAGTTCTAAATGAGATTGTCTATTGAGCAGTATCTGAATTTGTTATTATATTGATTCATATTATTGAAAGTTATTAGAAAATACTGTCAGACCGTAACACATGCATTATTCTATTGTTCTACTGTTTACACGGTAATATTGTTCACATTGTTATTGTTACATCATCGACATTATTACTATCACTGTAACTTTCCTGTAATCAAAATAACATGGATATTGATTGAATTAGATAATAATATAAATTGACAACTTACACTGAAATTGAGAAAATTAATAGAGGAGACAGTGTCTGTATTTTCGGTGGACCAAGGATACAGGTTGCACAGCCAAGATACAGTTTTACTGCAGGATTACTGGGGATGACTGACATCCCGTATTGTTCATATTGTCGTTGTTATTGACACATTGTTATTGACTACCTAGCGGTAGGATCTGGTTCAGCGCCGGTGATTGGGCCGTGATTCCGGGTATATACGGAACCCACCTAAAGTATAGACAATGTCTCCAACCAATCAATTTCAATAACATAGGACCCTAGTTGACACGTATAGTGGGCGTAGTATGAGATGCATCTATTACAGGTGGCAGTTGGTGTTCGCTGACATAATAAATAGTAATGAATTGTTTACTGACAATAACCACCTGACTATACCTATATATAAACTATGATAGACATATGTTTGTAACTACGACCGGATTGTATATCAGACTTGTGACATATGCTAGGTTACACATTTTAGACAATAGTGGTTTCCTTTTATCATGATATTAGTTATATACTGTTCATAGTTTTGTTCTTGATATTGATTGTTCTATTATCTTTTATTGCAGTTTATCATGTTGTTATTGCTCACATTGTTATCACGCGCGAGCATATGTCCCTTTACACACACACTCATTAGGTTGCTTCTGACGACCCTGAATTCGCACGTCTAGAATTTTGAACATCTTCTTATACTGTTCAGGTGTTCGTGTGATCGTACGCCTCACAAGGACTTGGAGTTTCTCTCTTTCTGATATTGGTATTCGTACCTCTTTTTATTCCTGTTTCTGTACTTCACTTGATTCATGCATGAGATTCAGTCTTTTTCTAGTTCTTTTTATATGATATCATGCATGGATGCTTATATGTGATATTACGGTGATCGTTAATTTATTATGGTTTAGATTTATAGCTTGTTCGGGGTTACTTAAGGCTTAGTGCGTATACGTGAGGTATTTTCCTTCCGTATATGTCGTCGACTCTCGTCGCGACTCCGTTTCCACGTATTTTGGGAAGCAGGACGTGACAGGATTTTCTTAGTATCAGAGCCAGGTTTGATATAAAAGAGAACTTGTTCTTACCAGTGACTTGAAACGAGCTATAGTTATACTGTATTATACATATATATCCATGCAATGATATTGACTCCATTTGAAACTAACCGTCCTCTCTTTGGATATCCATCTCTTTGATCTTTTGATATCCCTGATTTCTACACTTCTTCTAGTGTAATTTGGATTTCAATTTGATTCTTATTTTTCTTTTCGATCTATTTCCCTAATTTTGTCTCCTGAGTTTGACCACTTCATGTTGAAGCCGGGGTAGCAGAGATTAGAGCGTGCAGCAGAAGCGTGATGGACCCATGATGCAGTGAGAAGCGGTGAAAGCTTTATCTTCTCTTTTATTATGATTTTTATCATTTCCTACTTTATTGAAATTTTGAGGACGAAATTTTTATAAGGTGGGTAGAATGTAATATCCCTATTTAGTAATACTGTATTTTTATTTCTACAGTATTTAATTTTACTTTACTGATTAATTTATTATTATTAATAAGTAACGTAATTTGTTGCTTCTTCTACGTGTGATGATTATTATATTAAATATATACAATGGTTTGAAATACTAAATGTTAATCTAGCTTTATTTATTATTAGTATTATCACTGTTACTATTATTAATATTAGTTGTTATTATTATTGCCATTATTATTAATTGCTCTATTTAGTAGTAATTATTATTATTATTCTTCTATTATGATTATTATTTATTATTATTATTAGTGTTATATTATTGTTGGTGTTATTATTATTATGGCTATGCTTGATTGCTATTATTAATAATATTATTATTAATATCATTATTGTTATTGTTATAATATTGCTATTATTTCTTATCCCAAAACCTTATCCCACGACCTATACCCATTAGCCTTTTACCCGTTATCCTATACCCATTAGCTTCCGAACCCGTACCCATTAACCCAATCTATCTTATAGATTTAATCTTATCTCATCTCCTAATCTTGATTCAACACCAAATCTTTAATCCTAACAACTAAATCCTAATCTTACTAACTAACTACTAATCTAAATCTAGTCCTGTTCTTAACCACCCTATTATCTCATCTCCTCCTTCCCCTACACAACCGATCCCCCATCTCCCTAGATCTCCATCTCGTCGGAGCACCTCTCCTCCTCCAAAGCCCACCCGGAGCATCTCCACAGCCATTCTACCATCTCCCAATCTTCGCGAGATCAACCTCGGGCTTCCTCCTAGCGGCAGCCCTTCCTTGCACATCAACCTGGTTGAGCCCAGGCCAGGCACAGACCCTTGCACAGCCACAACCAGTGCCTCCTCCCAATTGGCTGTGAGCACAGCACTTGGCCGAGCGTCCCATCCGAGCATCCCCTCTTGTCCGAGCCAAACGTCGGAGCACCATCAACAACCCCATCAGACTGTGCCTCCTCCGTGCCCCTATGCCTCATGTCTATGTTCAGGGCTGAGCCATGACAGGCCACCTTTTCCCTCATGACAGTTCACAGCCCTTCTCCTCAGATTTGCAGCAACTCCAGCCGCTCCCACCCAGTGAGATCACAATCCTATGGCTTCCTCCTTGCCGTCGAGATCCCCGGACCACTACACGGCAGCCCGCACCTCATCCATCGCTCTCTGGCATCTCCGAACCCCTTGGCAAAGCCGCTGTCACGCTAAGCCACCACAGGCCTGAACCCACGCCGTGAGTCATTTTCCCCCATTTTCTATATTTTCTCTTTAAATATTATGAATGTGTATTATAATTATGTTGATGTGCATGTGTTTAATATATGTTTAATATTTGAGTGGGTTAATGTGGAAGATTGTGTAATTGGTATTATATTGTGTGTATGGGTGGATGGGAGCGTGAGTGTTTCAGTATTCTGTGCTTGTGTGTTTAATTCATGGGTATAATGTATTATGTGAGTATTGTGTGCTGTAAAAGTATGTATGTATCATATATATATATATATATATATATATATATATATATATATATATATATATATATATATATATATATATATATGAGAGAAATGTAAATCAGCTGACACAGGAGGTAACTCCCTCCTATGTCGCACTCAAAAATCGTATTTTCCGAGTGAATTTTCAAGATCCGACTGCACATTATCATCTTCATATTCTAAGATATACAGATATAAAAAATCAACTGATTTGAAGTTCGTTTACTTATTGATCTAATCGTTCCATTTTGTTCTATTGTTAAAAAACCGTTAATGTTTGAACGCAAAGAAAATGGAGTAAACAAACTTCAAATCACTTGATTTTTTATATGTGTATATCTTAAAATATGAAGATGATAATGTGCGGTCGGATCTTGAAAATTGACTCGGGAAATTGATTTTTGAGTGCGACATAGGAGGGAGTTGCCTCCTGTGCCAGCTGATTTACATTTTATATATATATATATATATATATATATATATATATATATATATATATATATATATATATATATGAGAAAAAATATATATCAGCCGACGGCTGAGAGACCCTCTCAGCCTGCGGTGATGTGGCACATTATTAGCCACACTAGAAAGGACGCCCCCGCCTATTGAAACAGTTGAAATTACTAAATACCCCTGCGGTAAAAGACAGTGGATCTGTATAGATTATTATTTTTTTATATTTCTGACGTTAGTCAATATTATCACAATTGTCTTTTATAACTGCGGCCAAACTGCCACCAATTTTTATCAAATCACGAAAATAATTTGAATGCTTCTTTATTAATTTTATGTTATCTGATTTGAAATTTTCTGATTTTAATATAGTCGCAGTTTACTTTTTTTCGCATGTAATGTATAAATTATTATTTTTTTTACATATTGAATTCGGACAAGGACTGCGACTATGATCGCAGTGCTTAACGAGAGCAAGTCGTGAACGTTTTTTTACTTGGTTAAATGTAATAACGGTGACTAATAACTGATAGTATAATCACAGTTTATGTATTATTTTATATATTTGTTCTTCACTGTGACTGTTGTCTGAGCCGCCTATGAACTTTTAAATTGGTTTTTACATATAGCATGCGATCAAGGACTGCGACTATGGTCGCAGTACTCATGACAGTATTTTATTTGGATGATTTTTTTTGCTAAGTTAAATGTAATAACGGTGACTAAGGACTGATACTATAGTCGCAGTTTACATATGTTTTTATATGTTTGCTCTTCACTGTAACTGTTGTCTCAGCCGCCTATAAACTACGAATTTTTTACTTATTGCATGCGAATTAGTACTGCGACTATGGTCGCAATGTTTAAGAACACCAGTCGCAGTTTCCTAATTTGTGATATATAGTGAAATATTCAGTGAAATATACTGATTTGAGAGGATTGCGATCATGTTCGTAGTATTATCTGTTTATATAGTTTAAATTTGGACTGCGACCATGGTAGCTATTTTATAACTTTATTGAATGCAAAACGATCAAACTGTTTATGTCTGGACAGCGACCGTGGTCGCAGTTCCATATGTAATTATTATCTGACTACTACGACCATTATCGCAGATAAGATGCAGAAATAATAACTATACGACATACTTTATATGTATTTTAAAAATATGAAAGATTATTTTACGGATAGAAGTAAATTTTATTTATAACATAACATGGTCAGAAAGAGACCTTACAAAAAAAAGAGCATTAAAAGCTGTTAACAAAAGACAAAATAACGTTGAATATCAGAAGATCAGAAAATCCTAATCCTCGTCGTCATCACCATCATAAGCAGATTCGTCGTCTTCATTCTCCTCGTCTTCCTGTTCTTCACTTATTTTCTCATCATCTTTCTGTTTTTGAGGTTTTTTTGGTTCATCGATAAACTCCCAGAATGGATCGTCTCTTCCAAGCTCTTCGTCCGATCCGTTGCGAGAAAGCGAGCCTCCAGCATCAGAGGACATGCTTTCATCAAGCATGTCTCCGTCAAGTGGCAGAGGAATAATTTCCTCCTCACTAGCCCACATGAAAACGTCATCATCCTCATGAAGAGATGATTAGTTAAAATATTATTTGATGTAGCGAGTAGTCAAAATGAGTGAAGTCCAAACTTGTATCAGATTCACTAGAATACACTGAAGAAAGAGGACTGGTGGGGGAATGATTGAAGTTGAAATCTGAGTGTTCAGAGGAAGAAGATGGGGAAGACATGATTCAAGAATGAATTGTTTTCTGGAAGTTTTTGAAATCAAATTGACAAGGAAGAGCAAAAATATAGTTTTTAGATATGAGATAATGTATTAGTTACAAGCACTATATAAAGGTCAATAATGTGAAGGAACATGAATAGTAATAATAATTGTTATAGGTGAAGGTTGAGTATTGGAAGAAGTGGTAAAAAAAAATTAAAATTTATTGAAGAGTTATGGCGGGAGAATCCGAAGAGTTCCTTTTTGTCCAGAGGTTTACTACGTGAAGTACAAATTAACTTTTTATAGAATGTTTTCTCTATATCTTTAGATTACGTATGGTGCACACCTTTCCTTTATCGAGATTAATATTAGTGCATCTCTTTTTTCTAGACTGTTGTTGTATCACAGTAGATAGAATATTAATTACTTCATTTAATTCAGTGTAATTAATATAGTATTTTATAAGATGTGATATACGCGAACTGATCTCAGGGTCGCATGGCTAATCTACTTTATAAAATTATAAAAAATCTGTTACATAAGGCATGCGAAAAAAGATTGCGACTTTGGTCGTAGTACTGAAGGAGGTCGCAGTGCTAGACGATAGCATGTTTCGTCTGTTATTTTTATGCGAATAAGGAATACGACTAGGGTCGCAGACGTTATATAAAAAGGGAATGCGACTAGGGTCGCAGACGTGATATAAAAAAGGAATGCGACTAGGGTCGCAGACGTGATATAAAAAAGTTTTGTTATACTATAACTACGACTAGTGTCGCAGTCGTCATATAAAATTGAAAGTTATATTGTATTAAGTCTGCGACCATGGTAGCAGTGTTCGAAAGTCTATGACTGCGATTATGATCGCGAAATTTGTAAAACAGTGAGAATTCTGTTACAGAAGGCATGTAAAAAAAGACAGCGTCTGTCTCGGAGTGCTGAAGGATATCATGTTTTTTTATGTTTCAAACATGTTTTTTTACTTTTCAATGCTGCTGTTTATTTCACATTATGTTGATCCAAATTTTTTCTATTATATTTTATATGTAGTAGAATTACGAATTTTATAACTGTAGATATATTCAACTGAAAATTTTTTAGTTAAATTTTGTTTGTGGATGAGTTTATGCCAGTTTAGCAGTAAAAAAGGAGTATTTTTGTCAATTTGCTTCACGATTCCTAGGCGGGTTTTTAAATTTTTTTTGGCACTTTCACTTTTGCGACCTATATGTGGCATATATTCAGCCACGTCACCGCCGGCTGAGAAACTCTCTCAGCCGTCGGCTGAGGTACAGTAATCCTAATATATATATATATATATATATATATATATATATATATATATATATATATATATATATATATATATATAAGTGTGTGTATATACGTGTATATATGTATTATGTGTACGTATGTGTTTGTATATCAACATGTGTGTTTGATTCCGTGCTACAACGTTTCGGATTTATTCGGTGAGATCCAGACCCGTTGCAGAAGATCCGAACCCGATTCGGATTTGTGCTTGTTACGAATCTGACACATTGGCGATTCAAAGACCGACCCATGGGATGATCCGTGATCCGTATAAGTTCAAGCAGTAAAGACCAGACGGCGATTCAGATCCAAAACCGGGTCATTCCATATGAGTGTTTATTTTTAGGTCATTTTCTTATTTACCTTATTGGATATGTGTGTTTTTGTTCGTATTATTTCATGTGACTATTAATGTATTTTATCAGTGTGATTACCTGTACCACCTTGTGAGACATTATTGATTATTTACCTTATTTATGTAGTTGATATGAGCTTGTATCAGCGTCATTTCATGTGTTGGTTTAGGCCTAGTATTGGATACCCTTAGTCTGTGACTGGCTTTGATTTATTGACTGACTAGCCGAGTTTATATTTGGGCATGACGTATATGGACCTTGTATTTTTGATATTGAGATATTGGACTTATACCACTTTATGTGTAGATGTTCACCATTTTTCGGATCTAGTTATGATAGTTTGACTTTGGAATTGATTTTGAGATAATTGGTTCGTGACTTTGATTGGAAATGTATATTTTATGTGGAGTATTTATCAGGCTTAATATTTAATTGGTGATTATTCAGATAAGAATTATTTTGAATATTGAGGACATTTTAGATATGATCTTACTTTATTAAGGGATTAGAATTCTTGATGTTTGGATCAGTACAAGAATTTATTTAGAGTTGAAGTTAATTTGAGATTCGTAACCTTTATGTCAGATATTATTTAGTAATTAGATGATGTTGATAATGGTTAGAGCATGATCAGATGTATGAATATCCTACTGTTGAGATCGATGTGTATGATGAGACTGATTTGGGATTGTTATGAGTAATTATTTCTGAATTCATCTACTTGTTAGGCTGTGAGAGTATTGATGGTTCACTTTTAATGTTGAGTATCAAATATAGACTATTCTAAATTGCTGTTATTTGAGGATGTACTTTTTAGATATGATTTCGGTATTGTTAATCTAATTGATTCGAGGATAATCAGTCGACTGTATTCATGATCTTAGTTAATTTATTGTGATAGTGATCTAATTGATATCGGTGATCCTGTACTTCAGAGTGTGATAGTAGTTATTGATCGATCTCACTTATTGATGACTTGAGGATCAGAGTAGATTCATAGAGTGAGCGAACTGATTAATGATTCATTGAGATGGTGGGTTTACTGTACCAGATTACTTTGACATGGATTGATAATTGATGTTCATGATGATTGTAATGAGACTATAAGTTGACGGATCATTACTATTGTATCTTAATACAGATGGATGAAATATTGATCAGTTCTAAATGAGATTGTCTATTGAGTAGTATCTGGATTTGTTATTGTATTGATTCATGTTATTGAAAGTTATTGGGAAATTACTGTCAGACCGTAACACATGCATTATTCTATTGTTTTACCGTTTACATAGTAATATTGTTCACATTGTTATTGTTACATCATCGACATTGTCACTGACACTGTATCTTCCCAGTAATCAAAATAACATGGATATTGATTAAATTAAATAATAATGTAAATTGATAACTTACACCGAGAATGGAAAAATTGATGGAGGAGACAACATATGTATTTTGGGTGGACCTAGGATATATGTTGCGCAGCCGAGATACAGTTCCATTACAGGGTTCTAGGGGATGACTGACATCACGTATTATTCATATTGTCATTGTTATTGACACATTATTATTGTTATTGACTATTTAGCGGTAGGACCTGGTTCAACGCCAAGTGATTGAGCCGTGATTCCGGGTATGTACAGAACCCACCTAATGCGTAGACAACATCTCCAACCAATCAGTATCAATAACTTAGGATCCTGGTTGACACGGTAGTAGGCGTAGTATGGGATGCGTCTATTACAGGTGGCAGTTTTTGTTCGCTGACATAATAAATAATAATTAACTGTTTATAATGTATTGTTACTGACCGTAACCACCTGACTGTACCTATATATAAACTATGATAGACATATGTTTGTAACTATGACCGGATTATATATCAGACTAGTGACATATGCTAGGTTACACATTTTGGACATTAGTTGTTTCCTTTTATCATGATATTAGTTATATATTTTTTATAGTTTTGTTCTTGATATTAATTGTTCTATTATCTTTTATTGCAGCTTATCATGTTGTTATTACTCACATTGTTATTATACACGAGCATCTTTTCCTTTACACACACTCATTAGGTCGCTTCTGACAACTCTGAATTCGCCATCCAGGATTTTTGACATTTCTTATATTGTTCAGATATTCGTGTGATCGTACGCTTCGCAAGGAGTTGGAGTTTCTCTCTTTCTGATTCTGGTATTCTTTCCTCTTTTTATTTCTGTTTCTGTACTTCTCTTGATTCATGTATATCAGATTCATTCTTTCTTCCTGTTCTTTTTATATGATATCACGTGTGGATGCGTATATGTGATATTGCAGTGATCGTTGATTTATTATTGTTTAGATTTATAACTTGTTCGGGTTACTTAAGGCTTAGCGCGTATGCATGAGGTATTTTTCTTGTGTATATGTGTCGCCGACTCTCGTTGCGACTCCATTTTCACGTATTTTGGGAATCTAGGCGTGACAAAAGTGATGGTGATGTGTTTTGAGAAAATTGAAGAAGTGTTGGGAGTGTTTGAAGTGGAGGAAGGTGGAGAGTTGGTGGAAGAGGAGGAGATTGAGAGACTAGGGAGATGGAGAGAAGGAGAGAAAGAAGGAGAGAACGGAAAAGAAAAGAGAAAGGGGAGGGGGAGTGATGGTATGGTAGAATGGGGGGAATGGGTGTTGTTGTCTGCAGGGAATAGGGAGGCAGGGAGCAGGTAGGGGGAGAAAGAAAATAGAGGAAAGAGAAAAGGAAAAAAGAAAAGAAAAAGAAGGAAAAGAAAAGAAAGAAAATGAGAAAATAAGATAATAAATAAGTTATTAAATAATAAATTTAATAAAGTAAAATTGGAGAATTAAGTAATTGAGTGAAGAAGGAAAAAGTAAGAAAAGAAAAGAAGAGAAAATATTATTATTTAAATCGAGTTAAAATTGACTGTTTCGAAATTGTTCCCCAAAATTTTCAAAAACAAAAAATATTATTTTAAGGTAGATTTAAGGTAGATGGTGAAATCGGATTTAAGAAATTCTATCTAGTTTTCAATTTAAAAATCCTGGAATCAACCGGATTTCGATAAATTCAGAAAAATCTCAAAAATGCATTTAGATGGAAAATGAGATTCTAAGAAGTAATGTGAAAACTGTTTCTAAAAATTTAACTTCTTCGAAAATTAAAACTCCAGTAATCAGTCGTGGATACTGATCAACACTGATTTTGAAGATTTTGCATAATAATTCAGAAAAAATCTAGAAAAGTTTGAAAAATCTAAAATATTGGAAAATGATGTTTAAAACTAAAATCAGTCAAATAGAAATATCAGAAAGATCAAATCAGATAGTAGCTGGTATTGGGTACCGGTTCAGACTCGGACTGACTCTGAGTCTTGGAAATTCGAATCTAATACAAAACAATCGCATAAATAATCATAAAGCAAAAATAAATATAAGAAAAAAACTAAAAAGTACGATAAAAAATCAGAATACGTATCTAAGTACGTATTTCAGGAACGAATTGTTATATAATTGCAATATTATTTAGATTTGAACCTTAGATTTGAAATATTGTAAGTAGAGAAGAAAGAGCGAAAGGAGAAAGAAAATAAGAAAAGAGAACTGTAGAAGAAAAACAAGCATATGAAGAAAGGAATATCATATCAGATCGCGTCGGTTGCGAGCAGATCAAAAATCAAAGTTGTTGATGTGACAATCCATCACAAGAGATAAAGATCTCAACTTTTTATCTAATTCTATTTGGTCAATCCAATTTGGAAATATTAATTGGCTTTCGTTACATAAAAACTGAAAAAGGGAAAAAGAAGGGTAATTTTTTAAATAAATATGTTTTTAAAATTTAATTCAAAAAATCAACTTTCTTAAATTTATTTCTAAAAATCGGCCTCAGACAAGCCATGTATATGTCACATCGATAATGAATCATCCTCCCACCAATGTGGCAGGCTCTATTCACGGACGATTGTCAATTCTTGGTCTGGGGTTGGCAACCCCGGACCAAGTGTTTTTTTTTTTTTTTGATTTTTTTCCCATGGTCTGGGGTTGACAATCTCGTACTAAGAGTTGAGCTCACTTTTTTTGTGAACTTCCAAAGTTTGGTCTGGGCTTGGCAGCTGCGGACCAAGAATGAGATTCGATTTTTTTTTTTAACTTTCAAAGTTCGGCCGGTGGTTTGCAACCCTAGACAAAGTAAATTAGTTTTTGCTCTAATTGTAAAATTTTAATATTAAGCATTTTTAAAATCAAAGTGCCGGTAGCATAGTGGATAGAATGGTTGTTCCTACACAGAAAGTTGTAGGTTCAACCCTTACATGACATGTTGATTTGGGATTTCCTGAAAGTCGAACCCGAATCTACTACTTAGAAGGCAATTATCCTAACCGTTAGACTGCAAACACTTATGCTAATGAATTTAATATCAATTTTAAATAACTACACAAAAAATTATTTCCATCTGGAACGTGCTACAATTTTAGGTTCGAATTTCGTGAACCTGAACCTGAAATTGTTGCAACTGACCATGTTCTTTGGAAGTTAAAAAATTGAATCTTATTCTTGGTCTGGAGTTGCCAACCTTAAATCAAGAAGAAAAAGCTAAAAAAATAATATAATTGGTCCGGGGTTTCCAACCTCGGACCAAGAATTGACACTTATGTGGCATGTCAGAGGTCGATTTTTGAAAATAACATTGAAGTAAGTTAGTTTTTGAAATTAAATTTTAAAAATATATTTACTCAAAAAACTAACCAAAAAAATAATATTTTCTTCTCTCCTATAACTTGCATCTGGGATATTTTTGTCCTGGTGGTCTTCTCTCATTTCAAAAAAAATTCTGGAACCTTGAATTATTAATTGGTATAATACTAGGCAATTCAAAACTTTATTTAATGACATTCAAAAATTTATTTCCAAACATTAAGGTTAGCTTCTTTCTAAAAATATTATAATAGAGCAGTTGATCTCAGAGGCTCTACTTTTTTTAATCAAGAATTGAGATTAATTAATCTTAAGACAACTATGAGATGTTTGAGTCTGTGTGTGTGGCACGATGTCCTAATAGAACGTCAATTACGGAGGCCTATATCATAGAATACATATTTTAAATATCTTTTTGATCCCTTCTCACATCAACAATAATTAAGTAGAGGGCTAAAATATTGAAAATGATTGTTCAAGAGTGAAATCTCAAAATCTTAATTGTAGACGAGAGTTAACAACAGTCTTTAGGCTTTCTCCAACCATTACTTCAAAATAGAATTAATTTTTCACTAAAATAAAATTGGTGTCACACTAAATTTTTCTTCAATTCCAACCAATTGCACAAAATATTACTCTAAATTTTTTTTTTATATTCTTTTTTATCAATTCTCAATAATTAATCTATTTCACCAATTATATACTTATATATTAATTAATTTATTAGTGTAATAATATATTATTATTTAATCAACTGTTAAAAAGTAATAAATTAATAAATTACATTTAATTAATTTAAATATTTCATTTATTCAACATTATATTAATTAAAAATTACATTGCATTAACTAAAATAAGTGACGTAAACATTACATTTAATAATAAAACATAAACATAAAAGTAAAAAATACATATTGATCGTCATTTAATTCCCCGAATTAGTATATTCATCCCCAAAAATAAATTAAAGATAAGTCATTAAATAAAAAAATAGTTTATAAATGTTAACAATAATTAATAACAAAAATTAAAAAATAATAATGTTTACCCTTAAAAAACTAATAATTAATAAAATATAGCATAGTGCTATCGCTATAATCTGTAGCTGACGGGAAAATGGGGTTGCAAAATGGCGTTGGGTTGGAGATGGCCTTATGTTTTTCCAACCCCACCCCCATCCACCCCCCTCCAAAAAACAAAAAAAAAACATTTTTTTTTTCAAGAGAGTAAAACGCCAAATTTGGACTTAATTGCAATCGTTTCTTTGAACCCCCCCTCCCCAAAACAGGCAGGTTCCTCTGACATAGTGGCTATGAGATGAATTTTTATTAAAACTCTTCAAGTGTCATTTAAATTATGAGTTGTGAGTGTCACTAACCACTGACTTAAATATCATTAGTTAACCCAACAAGAATGATTTAATCTATCTTGAGATGCGTGAGAGCCTACTGATTAGTCTCTAAAACTGCATATTTCATATCACATCTGCACATTTATTTAATATTAAATTCTGCTAATAACACTTCTCTTGCATGTTTCTAGGTCTATAGTATGCAATGAAGAAGGAGACCTTAAATCACCATTTAATGGGTGATTAAAGACCTACATGAATAACCATTGACTTTGGAGGACTGTTTTATCAAAATCGGGGCCAATTTTCAGAAACCATGACATGTAGCCCACAGGGGGACACGCAAACGGTGCACAGCAGGCGGCGCTGCGCGCGCCACACCAGTACGGGCCGCGTTTCAGCGGCCCTGCTGTGGAGCCGCACGCCATGATTTGACGCGCGGCTCCATACATTGTCCATGGTGCCCAGTTTTGCCTATAAATACTTGGGGCTTTCCAGAGCTCAAGGAGAGGAGTTTTTGTGTAGTTTTTAGGATAATTTTAGTTGTTTCTTCTCCATGTTGTTGTTTAGTTCTTCTTTAGGGTATATGGGTGAATGCAAGAGTACTTGTAATAGAAGGTGACAAGTTATGAAAGGTTCTCTCTTTACCTCTCTTTGTTTTCTTCTCTCTAAATCCTTTTACATGTTTAACTAATCTTTTCTCTCATGGCAACTAATACTAACCACTAACTAGTTTAACTTCTTACTTGATAATTCACATGAATCTAATAGCCTCTACTTGGCTTTGCTCTTGCAAGAGTTATTGATGGCTCATGATGATGGATTCTAACACTTTAACTTCCTAACTCTTTAACAAGCTAACATTACTTTACTTCGTGCTTACTTTTAGTTTTGATGGTCTAAGTGTAGCTTGCACTTGTTTGTTGAGTTGGGATGTGATGAGTTTTGACGCTCTTGAACCAAAGACTAGTGATTGCCATGGATACATGTGAGGCAACGAGCACTAAGAGGTTAGCATGTTGGTGGAGTCATTAGTAGTTAGTAGCCATGAGTTTTATTTCCTTTTACTTTGTTTTAGATATATCTCAAAAATCACAAATATATTCTTTTCTATGTTCCCACTTCTTTGTATTTCATCATACTTCTCTTTTCCATTCTTTGTTTTCCTTTTTTTTCATTCTTTCAAGCATTGAAGAACTTTTAACACACACGTGAATCAACCGGTAAAGCTTCTATCGCCTCCCGTCCTTATGAATTCGACTCGTTTTAGCCTCTATGCTATAACGGAAGTATCGAGGAAGCTAAAGCATACACACTTTAACTCTTGATTTCAAAATGACATATTTTGTGCACGGTTTTCCCACGATCAAATTTTGGCGCCGTTGCCGGGGATGGGAACGGTTTGATTTCACATTTTTATTAACTTTTCTTCTTTATTTTTTGGTGTGCAGGTTAAAGTTTTAGTATTGCAGAAGTCCACACTTGCTCTAGTATGCTTGGGTAAATTCTTGTATATTCTTATATTCTACTTCTAGTTTTTGTTTATATTACCTGTGCACTGTAATAATCTTAAGAATTAAAATACGAAAATTGGATACTTTAAAATGGTTTAGACATTTGCATCTAGGCACGTGTCAGTTCATTCCAATATACTGTATTTTATTCTTATATTGTTGTGATCTTGACGGAGGTTTATATATTGCATTGCATATAGTTAGGACAAATACTTCAGTGATTTACTCGCTTTTTTGTGTTCATTCTTATATTGCATACTTGCACAAATTAAACTTAAGGGCAAAACCTAAGACAACATAAGGTGAGGAAGTCATTACGCTCCCTTAGCCCAAAAATCATCTCCCCACTCATACAACCCAAGCCTAAATAAACTTGCTAGATATTGGCCCCTAGGGACATCTCGGACTCATTAGGAGATTGACCTAAGGAGGACGTTATTAGAAGTTGACTCTTATCAAATCGGTGTTTAAGGTTGGGAATTGAGAGGTGAAACCTTGAAGAACAGTGATTTGGCATAATTAGGCCCGTTGTTCGGGCACGAATACCTCCCACTGATCTTGCCCCTACCTGACCGATTAACTTGTGGTCTGATTCCGATAATGTACCCCCCCGTGGACAGTCTAACCAGTTAGGAGTCATCTAGGTCTAAGTCAACCCTAACATAGGCTTATTCTTTTTCTTTTTCTTTATTTGTTTGTTTGTTTGTTTTTCTTTTTGTAAATTGTGATATCGATTCAACAACAATAATTTTTTCAATCCTAATATGAATCCATATTTCACCCAACCTCATTTGACTCAGATAACTCCGACCCGGCTATGTACAACATGAACCAACCATATATGCTAGGTTGGGATTATCCGACTCAATATGATCCATATCCCCAATCCTATGACTATAATTTTCAAATTAATTTCGACTCTTCACAGAGTTCATGCGGATTCACCTCTCCCGAGTCAAATTTTCAACAACCTTGTCCACAATTTTCATTCTCCGATTTGGATCCATATCCTCCTTTTCTTGTTCCACCAAGCGAAGAAAAATTCAATTTGGAAAGGAGTATGAATCCATGCTTGAGTCCCAACAACATATTCAAAATTTGCTCAATTCACAATCCTTCCCAAATCAAACTCCATATATTTCTTTTCTAGAACATCCAATTGAAGAAGAATCTGAGTTAGAAAAGCGTTTGAAAGTCTTTTGTGAAAAGGTGCAACGATTCTAAAATATGTTACTCATCATCTCAACCAAAATTTAAGAGTCCTACTCATCTTTTTCAGTCTCACCAATTCAAAATGAACAACCATTAATACTGGACTTGAGTATTGGAACCCTTGCGTGAGTCCGAGCAACAATTGTAAAATCTGATAGACTCATAATTTCACCAGAATTTCTAAAATCAACTTCCATACTCACCTTTTCAAGAAGAACCATCAAAAAGTATGGAAGACATGATTCAGACTCAAAATTGGGTTACCCCGCCTATCAGTAGGTTATACTAAATAATGAGCGATTTGATCAATGATAGCGAGAAAAGTCTTTCTTGCCAACCTTTGATCAATTCTTATATCCTAACTCTACCGATTGGACCTAAGAATCATGTTATTTTGGAAACCAAGATTCAATTTAAGAACGCACATTTGAAATTGACCAAACTCCAAGTTATGAAAGTCGCTTAGACATTCTGGCAAGTTATCCCTTTCCTGAAATTGAAATTGAACCTGAATGTGATCCCGAACCTCTTGTTAGTAATTTCATTTCACTTTTTGATTCAATAATGATCCCGTTATCTTTATCAGATTTTTTTCTATTCCAGAATCAACATTGAATTCTGTACTAGTACACCATGAAATAGAATCACCAATATCTTATGATCACACTTCATTATTGGGGAAAGTGTGTGAACATCAATTCTTTGGTTTGGACCTCATTTTTGAACCAATTTTGACTCCTCGTTTTGAATCTCGACTTGATCTGAGTCAATTTCTCGAGTCGGTATTGATTTTTATTTCTGTTCCATATGAGTCCAAATCAATCATCTTTCAAAATCACACTTCATTGTTGGACAAGACTGTTGAAGAAGAAATGACTTAGTAATTATTTTTAAAAATTGAAAATTAGATGGGGATAAACTTTAAATAAGACCATTCACTCAATCATTCTTTTATTAGGTCATAATAGAGAGGTCATTGGTGGGTTCCTTCAAGATTCACATTATCCTGATTGGGTCGCAATGCTTGGCCCAATCAGATCACCACCGGAGCCACCACGATGAGATAATTTTCCTTCTCTTCCCATTTGTTTCATGTATACACACATTCACGATGCATTGAGGACAATGCATGAGATAAGTGTGGGGGTGAGTTTATTCACATAGGTAGTTTTAAATTTTCTTTCTTATACGCTTCTTTTTAGGAGCTTTTTAAAATTTTCTTTTGTATAAAAACTTTTTTCTTTTCTTAAAACTTTTTCTTTTCTTTTTACAAAACTTTTTGAAACAAGATAAATAGTTTTGATTTATTTTTAAGAAAATTAAGATTATCTTAGGAATTAGGAAGACCTAAAATTATGAAATTTTAAACTGAGTCAAAATAATAGATCTTGTTTAAATTTTAGAATAAGAAAGTAAGATTGGAAAGATAATTTGATCTTGAATTTTTTGCCTTAGATTTATGCACTTCACACATACACAATTTTCGGATTGAAAGAAAGACTGAAAATGCTAAAAAAATATATTAAAAAAATGATGATAATCAAAATCACTTATTGAAGTTGGGTAATTATGCCTCAGGAAGCATGATTATTCATACCTAAAATAGTGAATAAAAATAAAATAATCCCCTTTAGTTTTGTGGCCTTATTACTCGAGTCCTTAAGTCTGAGAGATGTTTTCTCATCGACCCTAAGACCATCTGGTTTGGGAGTCACCAGCTAAAGGCTCACTACCCGGGTAAATAAGAAAGCCTAAGAAAACTAAAGGAAGAAGAAGAAAAAGAAAAAATAAAAAAATAAATATACACAAATCAATGGCAGGAAAGTTTGAGTCAATATCCCAAAAATCTTCACAGCTAAGTGCATATTTTTTCAAGAGTTTTATGAAAGATCAAAGAATCAATTCAATTTTAAATTCTTACATTTAATTTATAATAAGATTTTGCATGTCGACTTAATTTAAGGAAGAATAATTTCTGATTAATCTATGATCTTGGATCACTTATATTTTCGCAAAAATACTTCAACACTTTCTCTATTTAAAACACGTTTTCAAAAATACTGATATTTGATTTCTTTTTTTATGGATTTTGTGGGTGCAATTCGCTGAAAACCCTCAAGAGACAAACTCCTCCTCTAGGGGAAACCTAGAGGTTTTAACGGCTCGTTGCACATGCTCAGTGCAATTGCGTCACCTGCGAAAGTGGTGTAATAATTCTTTTAGTTTTTGTTTTACTCGGGACGAGCAAAAGATAAGTGTGGGGGTGTGATTAGTCTCTTGATTGGTCACTAATGTTACACATTTAATTCTCCTAATTATTATAGAATTAACTCTGTATTTTTCTAATTAAATGTTAAATTTATTTGCAGGCCCATTCCTAAAGGAGAGTGAAGAGAAATGAGCCCAAAAGCCTATCAAATTCTGAATTAAATCAGAATTAATTCGAACTCAGTAAATCAGGGCTAAATCTTGGCATATCAAGAGGTTGAAAACCGGTTGAGAAGAATCCTCCTCGAATCAAGCGGTTGAAGCCAAGGATCAAAGGCCATTTCCTCAAAATCTCGGACTTAAACTGCAAATCCAGCTGAAGATAAAGATAAATTGTGAAATCAGAGAATTCCACCAAAAGGGTGTGGCCACCTGGCCACACCCTGGCCGCAGAAACGTGGCCAAAGCGCGTTTTCGCGGCTTGGTTAGTGAGTTAGGGGAGCGTTTGCTCCCCCTATCTTCTCACACGTCTCCCCTTTGAGTTTTTGCCTATAAAAGGCAGGATTTTTCACTGAAAATGGGATGACCATGCAGAGATAGGATTTAGTCAATTTTTCCATTTTTTAGTTTAGGTTTTTGTTTTCTTTTCATGTAATTTTTAGTTTTAATTTATGTAAATCAGAGGAGATCAGAGTTTCATAGGAGAACGAGAACGAAGTTTGTGCTGAGAGTGACACCGGTGTAAGGTTTCTTTCTTTTCTCTTATTATTATGAAATTGAATCTGTAGTTACCTTTTTATGTACTTCGTTTTAGTGTTCTTCTTCTTCTTCTTTTCTACTTCACTCATTCTTGTATCAATTGCTATCCAAGTGAGTCTAAAAGCATAGAAAGAGCTTGCCTTTGCGAGTGCCACCAATAGCTCATGACGATGGATTTGAGTCTCTCTGTATCATTTCATGCTTGTTTGTCTTGATGATGTAATGTGGAAGAGACAATAATCAACTTTTATGGGCTATGCGCTGATTTCCTCCACTGCAAGGTAACATCGTCGCCAAAGATTCAAGGTAAGCTTTTGGTCAAAAGGAGGTAAGTAATTATTTTTAGTTTTTTTTTCTTATAATTTAGTTTAGATCACCAACACCACATCTTTCAAATCTTTTTTCACTCTTTTCCATTTCTTTGTAAATAATCATTCTCCTTTTTCTCCACCTTCTCCATCTATCGCTTCTCTCTAACTTAACTATAACTCTTTTTCTCTTTTCTTTTTAAGAACCAAAAAAGAACTTTAACCAAACTTTGTATCTTAAAAGAAGACTTACTAAAAAACTTCCATCGCTAGTCCATCCTTGTGGATCACGACCCGCATAGCCACTTGCTATTGCGGTAGAATTGAGCACTTGCACATCTCTATTTTAAATTTCTGAAATACTGTATTTTTTGTGCAGGTTCTAGCTCAATCAATTTTTGGCGCCGTTGCCAGGGAGGGACGGTAAGTTACTCTCTTTAAAAGTTTACATTTTTGGTTAACTTTCTTCTTGTTTTTTTCGTACAGATTTAATAACAAGGAATATCTGTTGCAGTGGACATATAAGTGGCCTTGGACTCTGCTTAAAAAAGCAGAGCCAAGAATCCCTTAGATTTGCTACATTCCAGTGGCAAAACTGAGTGAACTACTAACCTATATTTTTGTAGGTTGGCTGAATTGAAAATCTGAATATCTGTAGCATTTATTTCCTTATTTGATTCACTCTATTTACTTTCTAACCTCAACAGTAAAATGATGATTGTAAATGCTAAAATGATTTAGACTTTGCATTTAAGCACGTGTCTATTTCATTTCATTTTTTATTTACTGTTGAAGAGTGCTAGAGCCAAGGTATGTGTGCATAGCATTTGATATAAGGTTCATTCTTGTATGATTGCTTGAATGTTACTTTTTTCTATATACTTGTACACTGCACTAAATTGACTTAAGGGCTTGTCCTATAAATAAGATCTCTAAAACTGCATATTTTATACCACATCTTCACATTTATTTAATATTAAATTCTGCTAATAACATCTCTCTTACATGTTTCTAGGTCCATAGTGTGTAATGAAGAAGAAGACCCTAAATCACCATTTAATGGGTGATTAAAGGCCTACATGAATAGCCACTGACTTTGAAGGGCTATTTTATCAAACCGGAGGCCAATTTTAGAAACCAAGACACGCAGTCCACAAGGGGACACGCGAACGGGGCGCAGCAGGCGGCGCTCCACGCGCCACCCAATATGACCATGAAAAATTTTTGCGGCTCTGTTGTGGAGCTGCGCACCAGGATTTGACGCGCGGCTCCGTACACTGTCCAGGTGCCCAGTTTTTCCTATAAATACTTAGGGCTTTTCAGAGCTCAAAGGAGTTTTTATTGTAATTTTTAGGATAGTTTTACTAGTTTCTTCTCCATGTTGTAGTTTAGGGTAGTGTAGTTTAGTTCTTCTTCTTCTTCTTCCTTGTTGTATTTTCCATTTCTTTTAGATCTTGTAATAGGAGAGAGAGTGTTCATGGGTGGAATGAAAGAGTGCTTGTAATAGAAGGTGACAAGTTATGAAAGGTTCTCTCTTTACCTCTCTTTGTTTTCTTCTCTCTAACTCCTTTACATGTTTAACTAATCTTTTCTCTCATGGCAACTAACTACTAACCACTAACTAGTTTAACTTCTTACTTGATAATCCACATGAATCTAATAGCCTCTACTTGGCTTTACTCTTGCAAGAGCTATGATGGCTTATGATGATGGATTCTAACACTTTAACTTCCTAACTCTCTAATAAGCTAACATTACTTTACTTCGTGCTTACTTTTAGTTTGATGGTCTAAGTGTAACTTGCACTTGTTTTGTTGAGTTGGGATATGATGAGTTACATATGGGTCATACTTTAAAACGCTCTTGAACCAAGGACTAGTGATTGCCAAGGATACATGTGAGGCAACGAGCACTAAGTGGTTAGCATGTTGGTGGAGTCATTAGTAGTTAGTAGCCATGAGTTTTCTTTCCTTTTTATTTTTTTAGATATATCTCAAAAATCACAAATATAGTCTTTTCTATGTTTTCTACTTCTTTGTGTTTCACCGTACTTCTCTTTTCATTCTTTATTTTTTTTTTTTCATTCTTTCAAATATTGAAGAACTTTTAACACAGACGTGAATCAACGGTAAACATTCCGTAGCCTCCCGTCCTTGTGGATTCGACTCGTTTTAGCCTTATACTATTACGGAAGTATCGAGGAAGCCAAAGCACACACACACTTTAACTCTTGATTTCAAAATGACATATTTTGTGCACGGTTTTCCCACGATCACCTACACGTTAATGTCTTCAGTTAAGAATATTTTGTTCTTTTCTCTTTCTCAAGGAAATCAACTGTCATCACTTAAAACTGACGAAACCTCTGATTCACTTTGATTCAAAATAAAAGTCACATGTCTTTGGTCAAAACCTGTACTTTAAAGAAATAAAAAAAAGTAAATAAAATGTATACAATGTTGGATCTAATAATTATTCTAAACAAGATTCATGCATAAGCTAAAAGACTCTTTATTAAAATTAAACGGAAGAAGAGTTTAAGCATACTTGATTCCATCACGAAAGGGATGGCGAAGGTTGTAGGATCTCGAGGACGCCAGAGTTGAGGGAGGAGATTCTTCTCTCCAGCCACCAAGTTCTCTTTTTAATCCTCAAGGAGATGACAAGCCTCCAAGAGAAAGAGATTAGGACACAATAGATGGTTGGTGGTGAAGAGGGAATCCTACCGTGATACATACATAGCAAGAAATCTTAATTCAACTCATTGATTTAGACTCTTGATTGATAACACGAGTTTCAACGTGTAGCTGAGTCCCAATCTTAATTTAAATACCTTTATGGTTAAGTATAATCGAAACGTGTGTAGATCCAAACCATTCGGCTTGATCAATTTCTTATTGGGTTCTACAACATAGGCTTATAGAGACAGGTGTATAAATCCAATTAGATTTGTGTAGGCCCAAATTAATTTTGACTCTAATTTAAATAAGTCTAACAATCTTCCACTTGAGCTAAACAAGTCCTACTGAATGGATGTTATATGTAACTTTATGGTATCAAAACTTTAACAGTCAATAAATCACGTTTAAAAACAATCTGGTCCATTAAGTGTCCTACTATCGAACATGACGGTCGTTACTTTCTATATAATCGAGGTAGGATCTTTTACCTCACAATTTTCAGAGCCTTTAACGACATAGAACAAATGTGGACGTGCGGTATGAAAATGTCCTCTGATCAAATTTGATACAATTCTAAGTGGTTTCCACTTTATGACTCCAACGTGTCTAACTGTATGACTCCAACGAGTCTAACTGCTAATTCAACAAATTCAAATTAGTAGATTTTAGGGAAAGTACTTACATTTTATTATCAGAATCAATAAATATACATAAATGCACTTATATGTCTGTTATATAAAATTATCCACTCCTACTAAATCAAGATATTATCATGACTAGCTATCCCCATATGAGCAATATGCTCTAAAAAGACTTTAGGTGGCAGTCCTTTAATGAGTGAATCTGTAATATTAAAAAAATAGTACTAGCACTGTTAACAGACACAATGTGATGCGGACTTTATCCTTGATGACAAGAAACTTGATGTCGATATGATTCGACTTTGCTAAACTCTTGTCACTATTGCAGTAGAGCCTTATAACTTTTATTGTCACAATAGCTGCAACGGCTTCTTGACTAAGTCCTCTATTCCTGTAATCAGGAAAATATAACCTGAAGTGGACTTTCTATTATCGATACATCCAGCATAATCAGAATCTGTGTATCCTATCAGTTACAACTGATCAGATTTCATCTAGTCTTCTATAGATATCACATTACCTTCTTGCCAGTCTTTCAGTGATTAATCCCAGGATTGATCAAGTATCTACCAAATTTTCTCAATGATATATTTTATGTCTGGATGGGTACAAATGAGCATTTATCAGACTTTTAACTGCCGATACATATGGAATGTCTTTCATTGCTCCTTTTGTAAATCGTTCTTAGGCATTGGAGTAGACTCAAGTTATCTCTTTTAGTGACAGGTGTATCACATAGGGAGCAATTCTTCGAACCATATCTATCTAGCACCTTATTGATATAGGCTTTTTGTGATAAACTTAATATTTCATGTGTCTTATCACGTTGAATCTGGATGCCTATCACAAAAGAAGTATCTCCAAGATTTTTATCTCAAAATTCTGTAAGAAAAAAACTCTTAGTCTCAAGTAGAAGACTTATACTGTTACTTGCTAGTAGAATGTCATCGACATGTAGTAAAAGAAATATAAATCTACTCCCTTTAAATTTATGGTAAATGCATTGATCTACATTCTCATTAAAATCAAAATCAGATATTACTTGATTAAATTTCAAATACTATTAATAGGATGCTTGCTTTAGACCATAAATGAATTTTTTAATTTGCAAACCAAATATTACGAACTTTGGCTTCAAAATTGTCTATTGCATCAAATAGATTTCTTTCTCAATGTCACCATTAAGGGAGGCAGTCTTAATATTTATTTAGTATAACTCCAGGTCAAAGTGGGCCACTAGTGCCATGATAATTCTAAAAAATCCTTCATAAAAAAGAGAGTGAAAGTCTCCTTATAATCAATGCCCTCTGTTTGAATGAATCTCTTACGACAAGACGTGCCTTATACCTTTCGACACTGCCTTTCGAATCCCGCTTGGTTTTGAACACTCATTTATAACTAATTTTTTTTCCTTTAAGCAACTCTAGTAAATCCCAAACATCATTGTTATTCATGAATTTTAACTCATCATTCATGGCATTTGACTACTTAGTGGAGTGAATACTGGTTTGGCCTCATTCCAGGATGTGGGGTCATTCTCTAACCTTATGTAAAATTCATGCTCTTGTAGATAAACTATATATCCATTTGCAATGACAGACTTCCTCTCCCTAGTTGATCTCCTCGCACTTGTGGTTGAGAATTTTTAGGCTCTACCTCATCAGCAAGATATACTTCAAAATGAACTGTATTTGTACCTTGTAAGCATACAACTATATTTTCATAAGTGAAACAACTACTCATTATTGGAACAGTTGTTATGGGTATAAAAATATGTTCTTTCTCAAATGTGAAATCTTATATAGTTGACTCCGTCTGTTCTGAATATTCTCAAAAAAAAAATTTGCATTATCCGTTTCTATTATGTTCTTAATATAAGGACAGTAAAAACCTAAAGCTTTTATACTTCTCAGAATACTCTACGAATAGACAACTAACTGTCCTTGATTCCGTCTTCTTCTCATATGGTATATATGACCGAACTTCTGCTAGACAGCCCCAAATATGTAGATGCCTAATACTGGAGATTTTTTCAGTTCATAAATATGGGGTTTTAGTTACTATTTTACTAGGTACTATATTAAGGAGGTAGACAATCATCTTTAAGACTTCACTCCATAATAATTATGATAAAGTAGTGTGATTTCATCTCTCAACAATACCATTCTAACGAGGTCCTTGGCACAATATACTGGGCTACATACCATACTCTTTCAGAAAATTAGCAAAAAGTCTTGGACATTTACCTGATCCATCATATTTGCCATAGTACTCACAACCACAGTCAGATCTGATGGCTTTACTCTTTTTATTCTGTTGATTTTCAACTTTACCTTTATAGATTTTAACATGTCCAGTGATTAGCATTTCTCATAAATCAAGTATAATAAGAGTAATTGTCTTAAAAGTGATGAAGTATCTCTGGCCATTCAGAAGCTGTAGGAATGAGCTGTAGGGAATGGGCCACAAATGTCTGCATACACCAAATTTAATACTCCTGAACTCCATGTAGAACCAAACTTCCGAATATTTCTTTAATTAACGTTCACTTAATGCCTAGGCTATTTACATATAAAGATTAGGAAATGAAGCATGTAGTTTCAATTCATATAGCCATCAATCAGAATCTAGTACCAATAACTTTAGATTTGAAAAGTAGACTAAGCTTTCATTATAAGAGTGACAGTAAAAACAGATCTGTCTAACAACGAAATAGAATACGATACCACCTAAAAGGATAGTACATATAAGGTCTCATCCAAGTCGAAAATTGAAAAAAAAACCAGAATCTAATCTAAGCCTATAAACTCCAACAGTTTCAACTTCAACTTTATTTTCATCACCCATGTATACGTATCGCTCTGCTGGGATGGGCTCCTTTGGGTTTGAAAGTTCAGCATTGAATTGCTTATATGAATTATCTATCCACCATGTATGAAGTGGAACTAATGCTAAGTTAATTTCAGAACAATATAAATATGAGATATACCCTTCTTAATTAGCCATTTCTGATACTTTATGCAATCCTGCTTGAGGTGACCTACTTTCTTATAAAAGAAGTAGGCAATGACCTTAGGCTTCTTGTCTTGCACTTTTTTCATATAGGATTGGCTACTGTAGTGGTGTTTATTTTTCTTCCTTTAATTTCACTTTTCTTTTTTCTTATAAGAAGTATTACCTTGAATGTTAAGTGAGCACTTTTGGTTTGTTCTTATTTCAATTTTTTTCTTTCTAGACACAATGACTGATGAGCTCAATGGGCTTCCATTTTTTCCTTTGAGCATTATAAATAATTTTGAAAAGGGTTATACTTTATAAGAAAAGAGATTAGAATGAAGTGTACTAGAATTTCTTCAGAAAGTTTCAATTTCAGTACCTTTAGCTTAGAAACAAGATTAGACACTTTCATATGTACTCCTTTATGTTTTCTTTTTCATTGTAGCGCATATTTATCCCGCTTGCTAAGATGCGTGCTAGTCTCAACTTTATCCAATTTAATAAGCTGGTCGACTACTTCAACTGAAAAGCTCTTAGCACATGACTTTATCAGGTATAAAACCCTCATAGTTATTGGAATAGAGTGCTTTATGACCATTAAACACATCCAGTAAGATATCTCCCACTTATCATAATTGGTCTTTTTTTTTAGCTGAACTTTTGTTAGTGATAGTAGGGGTCCATCAATCCTTAAGGTGTACTCTAGATCCATGAATTGAGAACAATCTTTTACATGGTCTTATTACTTTTTTAAATTTTGTACCATTCAATATAGACTACGTAGCTTACAATCTCTTTCAATTTAGCATAAATATTGCATTTAATAAAATTCTACAGTAATAGCCATCAAAAATTGAATTTCAAATGCGATCCATTTAAGCGATAGAGCTACCGGTCAAACTTTCAAAACAAATTGTGTCTCTTTATACCACATATTGTACTGGCTAGCATATATACCCTAAAGTTTAAGTCTTATGTAAGAGCAACCTTCCTTTGGGCCTACTGTCCGTTTATAGGATTGGTCCCAAAGTTTAAGTTATCTATATCGACCATATAATATATGTAATGACCCGGTTATAATGACAACCTTCCTTTTGGCCGATTGCCACACGTATGAGCCACACAAATCTATGCATTTGGATTCTTATTCCGTCGTCAGACTAGTTGATGAGGGTAATACAATATGGATCTATAGTCTAACAACCTTCCTTTAGGCCGATTACTACACACTGAGGTTCCCCCACTTGCACTACCAACATCATGTATTTACATCACATATCTGATGCCGTATATAATTCGACCAAAAAATAGTCTTCCTTTGCGCCAGCTATTGTCCACATGAATTATATACACAATTAAATAAACTCTTTTATAATTTTTTTAACTTAAACATGTATATATCTTTATCTGTGTGTTATCTACTATAGTAAACATTAATATTCACATGTTAGAACATATAAGCAATATATAAATATTGAAGAGCGGAAGCATATAAAGATGCACATAACCATGATAAACAAACACTTCATTGCCTTCTTTGTATCAACTAACTACTGTTTTGTCATGTATAGTGCCTGTAATACTGTGTGCTCGTCAAGAGGTTCGAAACGGTTACTTACACACCCAAAACAGAGGTCGGATGAGCCCGTAACGACTAATTGAAGTTTCTATTGATAAAATGGGTGTGCAGTACTTACGGTTTGGAACAGATCCGACCCCATGGTTAATGGTTAAACTGTGGTTTCCTTAATGGGTCGGGTTTAATAAACTGAATAAAAGCCGATTAGTTTAAAGTGAGATTAATTGAGATTATGTCTTTTTATTTGTTTGGAATCCTACCCAAAATTTCTTTAATATACTAGAATTCTATATCAACCTTATAACCGAAATCAATCTTCACAATTCCAATAAATTAATATGATATTAATTAAGAGTAGATTTTCTTATTAGATTAAAATTTTATCTCTAAATATCCGAATTCTAAATAATCTCATGACCTTAATTAATTTATGAAATCTAAAATAATTAATCTCTTATTATTATTATTATTATTATTATTATTATTATTATTATTATTATGCTTTGCCGTTTTACCGTCGTTTTGAGCCACAACACGCCATGATGAGGGGAGACTCGCGCTGATAGCAAGCCGCGCAGTGCATGCATGCGCAGATGCATGCCTTTATGCATGCTTGCATGCTTTTATGCGCATGCACTGCATGCATGCTGCTTTTATGCATGCCTTTATGCATGTTGCATGCATGCTTTTAGCCAAGTACGTGTGCGCATGCAGCGCATGCAACGCTTTTAGGAAAGTATGTGTGCGCAGCCTCCTTCTATATTTTTTTAATTTAATTAAAACTAGAATAACACACAGATAAAATTTCATAAAAATATACATGTTAAATTTTAAAAAATCATCCCTTGAAAACTTTTAATTCAATATAGAGACACAATATTATTGAATCAAGGGAAGTATTTATTCATAAAAATTATTGTACGGGTCGAATATTTTACTTTATATCCCGATAATCTGATAAAAAGGAGGCCCTACTACCAATTGTTGAATCTAATAATTATTTAAAATAAGACCCACACATAAACTAAAAGTCTCTTTATAAAGATCAAAGGAAAGGAGGGTTTAGGCATACCTGATTTCATCACGAAATGGATGCCGAAAGTTGCACGATCTCGATGACGCTGGAGGGTGATTTTTCTCTCTCCAGCCACCAAGTTTTCTTCTTGATCTTTAAAGAATATGAGAGACCTCCACAAGAGATAGGGTCACAATGGTTGGTGGTGAAGAGGGAATCCTATCCATGATATACAACATTAATGAATCTTAGGTCAACTCATTATAGATTTAGACCCTTGATTGATAACCCGACTTCCACTCGTGTAGATGAGTCCCACATCTTAATTTAAGTACATTCATGTCATGATTAAGTGTAATCGAACATCTCTACACCCAAACCATTATGCTTAATGAATTCTTTATTGGGTCTAACAACATAAGCTTATAGAGATGACTGTATAAATCCAATTAGACTTGCCTAGGCCCCAATTAATTTAAACTCTAATCTAAATAAGTCTAACGTACTTTCTTTTTGTTCCCCCTTGACAGCATGCACATTTATCATGAACTCAAAGGCTACTTTTGACAAACATTTTGGAGTGATTTTCTTCATCCCTTTTTCCCGTAAAAAGATGAGTAATAAAGAAAATACGGGGAACATTTCAATGATCAAACCGTGATGGAGACATATAATACTCTAATTCAAATACCAAGGAGACATCAGGTAAACACCGAAATTCAGCCACTGACGATGACACAAGTAATGGGTACAGAGCGTGAAAGGCGTGCGGTGTCCGAGATTTTATCAAGCACTGTTGTTTGTTGAATTGTGAGGTTGAGAGTCATTCTCCGCATGTGATTCATGTGAGAGACGACCATCCCCACACACGCACAACAATAACATTGCTCTAAATTCGGTTCAAAATTTGTACCACACAGGTCGTTTTATTTTAACGTTGAACTCGTGTGAATCGGAAAAAAACGCGTATTCTCTCTGTAATTTTCGTGCATGTGCGACACATTGCGTTCCTTCCCCATTGGACGGTGGCTGGAGGAGCTGGGGTCTTGAGGGGAACTGATGTGCTGTTGTCACCGCTTTCAAGAGAGTTGAACTTTGCTGGCTAGTTTTTTTTGATCAAAATTTATTTCAAATTAGTTGTTTTTTTCGAATCTCAATTCGAGTTTTATCATTCTTCATTTAATTTTTTCATTTTCGATGCCACTTTTCGTCATTTCTAATACTATTCATTTCATTATAAATTCTTAATTCTCATGTTCGATAAAAAAAAAAGTCAAATAAAATTGTTCAATAATTGTACAGCATTTGACGTCTTGTCGCATATGAAGAGGTGCCCTGCTGACCAGGGCAGGAAAGCGAGCGATGCAGACAATTCCAATAAAAAAAAATCTACACAGACAACTCGAGTCAGTACTGAGGTTCGACAAGCCCAGGACACGCTGGGTCCCTTATTTAAGTTTTTGATGGTTTAAGCCACAGCACATAAAAGCCTCTACGTGCATCCTTACTCACCACGAAAGCTGCTTGGTTTGTTTCATGGGGAACTAGCATGGCTCATGGCGTGTGATTGGTTCTTTTGTTGTTAATGCAATGATGTACCCATAATAATTAATAACAAAAAGAAGAAAAAATTCAGTGTTCTTACTTCCTAGAACTGAACAACAGCATAAGCAAATCAAGCTTTGTTATGATTTGCCTGCTCGTAAAAGTGGTCACAAAATAAAGCAGCTCTACGGCTCTCAAAAGCATTTAGCTTTTGCTCACGTTAAAAAGGTTAAGTTTAAAATTTTGTTTCTGAGTAACATATTACATTCAACAATGGGCCAGTTTGGTTAAGGGTGAAAGTGAGAAAGTGAATAAGTAGTAATAATTTTCTTTGAAACTTGAGAATTGGTTAGTAAATTTTTCGGTGTTTGGATGTTGTTGGGGAGTGTGGTTTAAAAAATGTTATATATTTCCTGATGTTTGGATGGTACTGTAGAAGTGAAAGTGAAAAAGTTGACTACAAAATAATATTAAAATAAAAATTAATTAAATTGAATTAATTAATTGAAAAAATTGGACTGTAATTAGAATGCAAGTGAGATTTACATGATCACAAATTAACTGTTTGATTACAACTTATACAAATGGATTTACACGACCACAAAATTAACTGCAACATCTTGAAGTTGGGAAAATGGTTGTGTAAAAGAAAGATGTAAAAGTAAACGGAAGGAAAAGAGTTTTTCCATTTTCTTTTCTGGCTCTTTTCCGGTGTTTGGATGGACAATGAAATTGAAAAATAAGCCTCTCACTTCCTCACTTCCCAATACATCCAAACAACCCCAATGTGGATCTTGAAATTACATGATGCTTAGCCAATTTAGGCAAAGTATTTACATTCTTGATACTTTTAAAAGTAGCTCACACTACTACAGAAAAGGAAATTCGATTCAGATTAAATCCGACACGATATGAAAACAACGTCGGTCATATAACCGACGCGTATCTAAGAGACACGAAAAAATCTATGGTTTCGCGTCGGATTAAATCTGACGTGAAAAAGAGATTTCGCGTCAGTTCTTTATAGAATCGACGCTAAAACTTTTTGCGTCGGTTCTTTATAGAACCGACACTAAAGGTTCTTTTCGCGTCAATTTTCTAAAGAACTGACGCGAAAGGTCCATTTTTTTATATATTAATTTAATACTACAAAAATCACTATATATATAGAAACAATGTTTACAGATATCAGAATCACAGATACAATTTGTAGATATCAAAAACACACTTGTACATTCACCAGAAATACATATCCTCATCAAATACATCCGCCATGTAAATTAACCCAATACATGCAAACATATATCCAAATACACATTCATATGGATATTATATACATATATGTAATATAGACACACACACACACACACACACACACAGATAATTAATACACATTCATATATATTTTCGAATACAAAAACCAATACTAAAACAACATATGCACTAAATTGAAACATGCACCAAATTGAACACACATCAAAATGAGAGTGAAGCTGGCTTTCTTGTTGGAAAGAGAGAGTTTACTGATGGGGAAGTTGATAAGGTTCGTCGAGGGGTCGTCGAGTGATCGCCGAGGAAGTTGACGACGAAGACGAAGGGACAACAGCTGGAAATAGCAGCAGCAGCAGAATCAGGAAGGGTCGGTCGACCGGACCCGGTCGACCGACATGCACAGGGCCTTAGGCGGTCGACCCGCCGGTCGACCGAAAGACCCTGACTGTAAAGAGCCAAACTCTCGGTTAAATTCGGTCGGCCGACCGGGTCGACCGGAGGGGAGGTCGGTCGACCCACCGGTCGACCGACAGTCGGGTTTGGGCAAAAATCTGCTGTTCCGCAAATTGCGGAACAATAGGGATTTAGGACTGCTGGGGTTTTCTAGGGTTTAAGCCTGCGAAAAAGATTAGCTGATAGTTCTCTTGCATTCATAGAGACTTAAGAGCTATTGTAATCATCTTCCTAAATATAAATCTCTCCATTGATTGCCCCGAACGTAGGCATTGGGGCCGAACCTCATTAGATCGTGTTTGAGTTTGTTCTTTTCTTCTGGTAATTATTTGTGCTGTTTGGGTTTATTCTCTGTGCTTGAGATTTGTGAGATCCTCTTGGAGTTTTGTCATCGGCGCTAAACAAGTGGTATCAGAGCTCCCAGTTGCGCTTGGGATTTTGAGGATTCGAAGGGCTCGAGATCTGATCCGGTGGAGATCGTGTGTCGATCTAAGATCGGAGGTATTGGTGTTCGAGGAGATCGTGTGTCGATCTCAAAAGGATGCAAGGAGGTCTCATTGAATCTGTGGTGAAGTAGATCCGGAGAGAAACTCGATCTAGGGTTTCAAGGGACAGGTAAAAATCCAATTTTTATCTGAGTAGAGATCTATTTCAAGTTGATTATTCTTCCGCATAGATAGAGGATCAGAAATCTCAATGGCAGAGGAAAGTACTTCTGTTAAGACCATGCATCCTCATCCGAGGATCGACGTGGTGAAGTCAATGGTACAAATAACTTCGGGATGTGGAGATGTGAGGTTATGGATGCGCTGATGCATCGAACCTCGAGGACACTCTCCTATTGGAGAAGAAGAGGAACACGACCACTGAAGAAGAGTGGGCAAAGATGAACAGGTCGGCATATGGCTTGATACGTTCATGTTTGTCGCAAGACATAAAATACCTTGCACAACATGAGACGTCGGCGAAGAAACTGTGGGAAACCCTTGCGAAGAACTACCTGATGAAGAGTGTTGAGTCCAGGTTGCAGCTTAAGAGTAAGCTGTATCAGTTTCGGATGAAGAAGAGCGAGCACAGTGAATGAGCACATCAACCGATATACGAAGTTTCTTACAG